>CABFOV010002256.1:71158-89466 GCA_902141375.1 Timema poppense | reverse complement strand
ATCTTGAGCTAGTTATATCCAGTCCACCTCATTACATTATATCCCTATCTTGAGATAGTTCTATCCAGTCCACCTCATTACATTATATCCCTATCTTGAGATAGTTATATCCAGTCCACCTCATTACACCCTATCCTTATCTTGAGCTAGTTATATCCAGTCCACCTCATTACACCGTCTCTCTTTCAGGTATATTCTAATGCTATCCTTCCATCTACATCTAAGTCTTCTCAATGGTTTCTTCCCATTGGGTTTGCCAGTCACTACCCTGGACAAGGTTCAATATTATTCCATTCACGCTACATGTCCTTCCTACAGTATCTTGCGAAATTTTCTTACCTTAACAATGTCGGGTGATGAGTACAGGGTTTTTAACTAATCATTATACAACTCCTCCACTCTTCATTACCTTAATCCCATTTTGGACCAAATATTTTCCTAGTTATAATATTATGTGTCCGACCATAGTTATTTTATTCTATTGATGTAAAGTAAGGGGTTATAATATCACTACACCTGGTTCTTACAAACCGCCCGTAGAGCTTCAAGCAACTGTCCAAACGATTCCTCCAGTTCGTTCTTTTTTTGTCTGTTTCAGTTCCCATTGAAAGTATCAAGGAGATCCGTGTCGGCAAGAACACGGAGGTTCTTCGAACTCGTGAGTTCTCCTCGGGTTACACGGAGGAGTGCGCTTTCTCTATCCTTTACGGTGAGGAGTTCGAGTCCCTGGACCTTGTAGCATCCACTCCAGAAGAGACCAACATCTGGGTGACCGGCCTGAACGCCCTCGTCGGGGCTGGGAAATGTAAGTAGGCTGAAGCCACATTCACACATCCAATGCTGGCACATTTCCTCCAAGCTATACTTCCCCATCTCTACCTCATTAGTGTAACTATGACATATATCAGCATTCTTAGTAGTAAGGTCTGTTGCAAAGATCTGTTTTTGATGAGGTAAAGTTAGGTCTAAAGAAAGTAATGTTGTGAAATAATGGTTTATTAGTTAGAATCTGATAATAAACCAATTGAAAACATATATTAATTACGCAATGTAGGTTTTAACAAATAATAATTCTACATTAAATTAAAGAGTAAAAAGTTTCAATCAAAATTCAATCATTCATGTGGTAGTGAATATACTTTGCATGTTGAAGGGATGGTTTTCTTTAAACTAATTCCTCTTTTAACTTTAATCTTTTACCCACTTCGGTGGCCACATGTTCTAAGGCGCTACTCTTGCGTTAGACTAGACTGGCGATGACGGGATGTTCGAGGTTCGAATCTCAGTCGGGTGTACTGGTGGTGGTTTTACAGAATGGCTTTCCACTCACGAAAATGCAAGTGCACTTTTTATATATATCATATCCCTAATCCCTAAAATCATTAGCGTGCTTAGCACACAAGTTTATAACCCGTACGGGTAGTAAGACGTGTTGCCATTAAAAAAAACTTTTTATTTTACTTTATTAGATACGTATGTACAAGATTAGGAATGAAGTTATCCGGTAAAGAGTTGGAGTACAGGCAGTACAGGAGATAGTAGAGGAAGCAAGACTGAGATGGTATGGACATGTAATGAGGATGGAGAAGGAGGATGCCAAATAAAATTATGGAAATGGAGTATTTAGTGAAAAGACCACAAGAGAGGCTAAGAAAAAGATTGGAGGAGCAGATAACAGAAAGTGTTGAAGTGAGAGGAGAAGAATGGAAGCAATTAAAGGAGGAAGAATGGCGAAAGGAAAGATTAAGGGCCAGTTTCATAGTCAAATTTAGTACGCCTCAAGTGCGGCGCTATCCTAAGTTCATGTCGACACCTTCCTAAACCAGAATGGAATGGGCCGTTCTCGCATAGGAAACTGGCCCATTCCATTCTGGTTTAGGAAGGTGTCGACATGAACTTAGGATAGCGCCGCACTTGAGGCGTACTAAATTTGACTATGAAACTGGGCCAAAGATGGAGACATTTTACTAAACTTACCCGATCACAGGTTGGAAACAGTTGTTGATGATGATGATGATGATGATGATGATATGATGATGACGACTTTACTACAGATTGTTAAAGCTATTAATTTATGTGGCTGGGATGGGGGAGTAAAGAGTAAAATGTTTCATTGGGAACCTCCTAAAAAGCTATGTTTTCCTAATACCTAGCGTCGTGCTAGATACATTTGCATACGTCAGTTTGTGTTTCAAACGGTTTTTTTGTCCATCTTCTTTCTTTAAATCTCTTGAATAAATCAATAGAAAGAAGGATTGGGACTAAACTCCTTCATTCATCTAGCTCTATTAATTTATTTCTCACTAATTAATTCAAGCTTTGATCGTGCTATCGGATACACTGTGGTAAGGGGTTTTACATTTTACTAGATACCTCCTAGCAAGATTTGTTTTCCTAATAACTAATGACGTGTTGGTTACAGGGGTTTAATATTAAATAAAATAATAGCAAGTATATAGAAAAAATATATTTCAAAGTCACATAGTAATCATGGTAAAATGAGAAAGGCCTTTTGGTATGTAATGTTAAACAGTACCGATATAAGAATTTTGATCAAAATTACCGTAGCGAATTTCAAGTAAATTTTTTTTTTCTCCATATTTTTGTCCTTCAATAAACTACCCTTTAATTTTAGAGTTGGCTACCTAATTCCAACCATTCCTTAGCGTAACGAAACCTTATTTAAAACCCTAGATACCAAGTTTGAACCCGATAGGTAAAATATACTCGCCTCTAGGCCAAGAAACAGCTTAGGGGTAATGGTAGAGAACTGAGATGCATTGCAGATGTTTAGATATCACAGATTATTTATGAAGTGTTTTGATATTTTTAATATTATTTTCCTCAAAATGAAGGTTAAATTTCTGACCAGTTTAAAGTAATAGTAATATTACACGTCTGGGATATTTCCCTGGTAGCCCAGTTTGTGGGAAACATTACCCAGTACTAATGTACCGTTGTCAAGGGCACGCCCGAATGTACTAATAGTACATCCTTTCTGTGGAGGCTTTTTCCCTGTCACCCGCCTCGGTGGCGTAGTTGGCTAACGCGCTAGTCGTGTTGAGCTCGACTGCTGAGGACGGGGAGATCGAGGTTCGAATCTCGGTCAGGTGAACTGGGGTTGGTTTTTCCTAAATGGTTTTCCACTCTCCTTCCACGCAAATGCGGGTTCACTTCCTCTAATTCAACCTTTCAAATTCCTAATCCATTAGTGTAATTAGTACTTAAAGCGTGTAACCCGAACGGGTAGTAAGACGCGGTGCTAAATATATTTTCCCTGTCCTGATGAGATGAGGTGATTGTGATAGTGAGTATGATGGTGATAGTGATTATGAGGGTATATAAACCAGTGGAAACACTTCACCTAACTTAAACCTCATTAACCAAACCCTGGTGATTGTTGGGCTAATTCCCCTTTCGGAAAAATTATCCAAGGTACCAGCCAAGAATCAAACTCGGGAACACTAAACTCGTAGCCAGGTTCACCGGCCATCACATCATGGGGCTAGGTACTTTAAAGTTTAAGCTTAAAGTTTATTTTTAAAAAACTGTTTACATAAGAAACTATAAAACAATCCCACATTATTTTAAAGTGCTATGTTGTGTCTTGATACAGGGAGGCTAGGTAGAGGTTTATAACATTTTTATCTAACCTCAGAAGTGCAAATTTTCACGAAAAGCATCTTTGAATCTATAAAATCAGTTTAAACTCAAAATGCAATCTGTTTAACTAGTAAAAAACCTGCTTATAATTTTTTGCCTACATTTTGCAGAAACTTCATGGTTTGAGCCTGCAAGCGAATTACACACCAATCAAAAATATAAAAAAACTTCTTAAATAACGCTGGATTTCTAAAAGTCTGCACCGTGTCTCAGAGCTAGCACCCTTAAGGTGGGGTTGTAGAAGACGCGACAAAAGGGCGTTGTCATTATATTCCAGAACACCTCTGACAGATATTCAAGAAATGTTGATGTATCCGTGTGAATTGTCCAAAAAAGTTTTGATTTAAAGACTATAATTTTTTTTTGCCACTTTCTCGCATGCCCTACATCTCCTCCAACTTAAGGGCACGTCCCACTTAAAGTAACACCGCAATATTTTTGGGGGGAACTGGCAATTTTTAAGATTTTAAAACCATCAAAATAATCTTTAAATTTCCTGATTATTTTAATTATTTTTTTCGAGAAAGATCGTAACTTTCTTTGCATTTACCTAAATATCAGAATTGCGACATTTAACGCAAAAATCCTATGATTGGCTAATTTTACCTTTGAACATTTTTAAAAGAATCATAAACCTAAATTTGTGTTCTTTTTAATGCTCTAAGAAATTGTTAGACCGTTTGCTCTGAGTTTATCGTGAACTTGATTTAAGATAGGCCCCAACAACTTCTTTAAAAACAATACTGGATTTATAAACGTTTTTGATTTATCTAAGTGCTCCAGTAAGAAGCCCCATTAATACTCCTCGTTTTATATGTTGAATTTTCCTACAAATTAAGGCTATTAAAAAAAAATCTTCACGCACTTTGGTTACACTCCATTTTAGAGGAGAAGTCGCTGGTAGAGAGAGAGAGCCCAGCTCAATGATTCTGAAATCAATATTAGAAACTTTAACCTTTTCATAATACCTTATCTATTGATTAACTTAAATTTATTACCTATTGCTCCAGATTATCTGACTGTGTCAGCTCGTGGGATTGTGTATTATGGGGGGAAAGGGAAATGAAACTATAGATTTACCTCCTGGAAATTTATGATCGCCTAATACAGAGGAAAGGCTTGATGCTACAAAAATTACTGTCGGCACTCGCTAGAAGAAGACAGTTAGTTAGTTAATTAATTGATTGGCAAGCATAAAATAGTCCTAGTAACAAAATGTACTACCATATTTTGAAAGAAATGTCTAGTGTTTTCAAAAGTTTTGTTTGTCTTTGTACTCTCTGTCAACACCTCCTATCGGTTGTACGCCGATAATTAATTATATGTAATAGCCTCAAATATGGACGTTAAAACTACTTCCAAAGAAGAAGAAGAAGAAAATAATATAGTGTGGAGGCTATTCATTATTTTAAATAGGTAGATTCATAAGCAAGGCTGTTAGATGTTAAATAAAAATCATCAAAACTATTATCATTTTTATTTTCTATGCAAACAAACATCATACTTTGGTAGAAATTTCTGACAAGTAAAATTATATATAGCTTACACCCACTCACACCAGTGGCCACTCAGTGTAAGGTAATGGGCTAGAATGCATCAATGGTCACGTGGTCTAAGAACAGACTAGATTTAAGGTGACAGTTCTATTCTTGACTAGGTCTGCTAGTGGATTCCGTAAGATTAAGGATGTTTTCAATGAGAGAAACGACTAAACGACACGTACCAGTAGAAATGACGACAAAAACATCAGCCTCGTCTTCCAAGCCAATCAAATGATTTTATTGCTACAATATCCATGAATTTGATATCGAATGTTCGGAAATTAAATTGTAAAAAATAAATTATTAAACTTTTATAAAACCTGTTTTTTTAGGTCATACAATCTATTTGTTTGGTTAATTTTGCATTTCTTGTTAAAATATTATAAAGAAGGTTTCTTTTTGGTGATTTTGAATAATACAAATCATTTATATATAAAAGACAATGATCGCCTATATTTTGCATTTTTATTTAAATAGACAAACATAAACTACATGTTCGTTATTTATTTTAATTTAAACTGAACTTGGAGTAGGTTTTCAACCCAGGCAGCATCATAAGAAAATAATTTACCAGAATAATTAACTTAATCCAATCCGGTCTACTACGCATAATACTGATACGAATCCTTTAAATTCCTCCTTTTCACCCTCTTAATTAGCCTACCTAAACGAAAACGGAATTAATTCTAGATCGTACGAATTAAAAAAAAAATCAAGATGGTAAAATTAACCCGGGTTTTTATTTATAGGTTTCTGAAAGGTAGTCTGCAGTTAAACATGGTCCTTTATCGATTTTCTGTTAAGTTGAAAAATACCCCAACCTCCAATTTCATAAGCAAACAACCGACCAGCATTTATAAATTATCATTGTCTTCCATGGAGCTAGGTTTTCAATTACTCTAGAACTTTAATTAACGGAATGAGAAATGTGTTCGGTTTTCAGGAAAGAATCAATAGTAAACGGAACGTGATATATCCATGAAACGAGAACATATACTTTGAAATAGTAATCTACTTAAAGGTTATATATATGTTTTGTGTGTTCAGAGAATTTTATTCCGTGATCAAGATCAAGTTAACGTTTACTTAAGGTCCACTTAACGTAAATAAACTATTGTATGACTATAATTTACGTAACGTAGCTTGACAATTCTAGCAAAATATAATGGATATATAAACAAATATTTCACTGAAAGAAAACCCAATCATGTATGGCTGATTAGGCTAAACGTACACAACTTATGATAGAATCTTTACTGGATGTACAAATAAAGTGTAACAAGATAAGATGACGTCTTATAGAGTTCACAAAATGATGCCAAAGAATATGTCTGAATTCCATAAACAAACAAATGAAGTACTAAATAGCTGTGTTGACATCGCTCGCAACATGATTGGCTGGCAGGAACACGTGGTACATTCACTTAACATTTGCTTAACGTTCACTTAACTTTCACTTAAAGGCAAAGTTCTTCCCTGGACAAATCTTAAGTTAAATTAACGTTAAGTTAACTGCATCGTGATGGCTTCCATTAAAAAAAAACACGAGGAAAATCTTAACGTTATGTGGGACTTTTTCATTTTCATTTAATTTGAACCATTTATTAATTAAAATAGTTGAGTGTTTTTAAATATGTCAACACTTTCTTCCCCAACCTGCATTATAATTAGATTGATTTTTGAACTACGTCTTACTATCCATCTGGGGATATCTGCATTTAATATCGTCAATGATGTAGGAATGAGGAAGGTATATTCTAGAGTAATAGTACCAACATTTTAAAATCCTCATTACCGTTCTGTCTTTTATTGTTTCCTGGTACTATTTTAGCGTTACAGTTAGCACGTAAGAATGTGTGAAACAATCTAGGAAAAATACCACCCTCTAGACATCAGAGATTCGAACCCTTACCTCCCGCTCGGCGGTAAACCAGACAAGATTAGCTTGACATTTATTCCACGTACCGACTGACACGGTGTAATTGTGTCAGTTATTTGTTTCTAGTTGAGCAGTACTATGATTGTAGAATCTGCTCAGCTCTACCCTTTACGCCGCAGTGCAAATGCACCTAGAGTCACGTAAGCGCTGCGTGACATGACGTGACGTTGGACTGCTGATGAGTGCTGATGAGTCGGTTCCATCAAGGGAGTCGAGAACCGTGCAGATTTGGTCGAAGTGCTGGAACAATACAAAATGTGATCACGTACTGTACCGCCGTTAGCTTGACTGATAACATTATGACGCTGTCTCATAAGCCGCGACCTCTTGGAGCCACGATCAACTTAGAAACTTAACAAAGGTCCCGTCATATGATTTTATTTTTGTCTATAATCCTATGTACTATTTCTGTTGTCAACATCCCTTTTTATCAACTGATATAAAGACTACAGCGATGCATAAGGTATAGTTCTGTTGTCAACATCCCTTTTTATCAACTGATATAAAGCCTACAGCGATGCATAAGGTATATTTATGTTGTCATCATCACTTTTTATCAACTAACACAAAGCTTACAGCGATGAATAAGGTATATTTCTGTTGTCAACATCCCTTTTTATCAACTAATACAAAGCCTACAGCGATGAATAAGGTATATTTCTGTTGTCAACATCCCTTTTTATCAACTAATACAAAGCCTACAGCGATGAATAAGGTATATTTATGTTGTCAACATCCCTTTTTATCAACTAATACAGAGCCTACAACGATGAATAAGGTATATTTCTGTTATCAACATCCCTTTTTATCAACTAATACAAAGCATACAGCGATGAATAAGGTATATTTATGTTATCAACATCCCTTTTTATCAACTAATACAAAGCCTAAAGCGATGAATAAGGTATCAGTGGATAGTATTTTTTTACCTACTTCTGACAAAGCATACTCAGTTTACGTTAAAACACATTGTTTGTTTAGAATTTAAGTTAAAAGAAACACCTACAGCGATGAATAAGGTATATTTCTGTTGTCAACATCCCTTTTTATCAACTAATACAAAGCCTACAGCGATGAATAAGGTATCAGTGGATAGAATTCTTTATCTACTTCTGACAAAACATACTCAGCTTACGTTAAATCTGAAAGGCTTGAAAACTGGTATCAAGTAATTTGTAAATTAAATTGCTGCCTTTAAAATAAGTCAAAGAATTAAACTTACCTGAAATATTTTTCAACAAAAAACTCTAATAAAATCACCGGATTCAAGCATGACTGACAGAAGCGACTGGTAAAATGGCCTTGAGGCAAGACTTTACAGACCAGTGTTTTTTTAGAAGTTTAATGAATTTGACATTGAGAGATGAAATAAAAAATTAATAATAAAAAAGTTTAGATCCCAGTACAAAGTTTCGATAGCTGAGGTTTGAATGTATAAGAAAAAGACAAATACAGTCATTCAGAAAAGTCCGTTTCAGCCCCCGATAACACCTAACTTAGGTAGGTAATACAGCTAGAACCAGACGTCATGTCCTAGTACAGTTTCTTTTGTTCTACTTTATTAAACAGTGGGGTTGATAACATTGAAACAATTTTTTTTAAATAAAACAATAAAACTAAAAATTAATTATTTTAAACTAAACAAACATAAACCTGATCCTAATTCCACTGTTGTCAAATCACAATACTCTAATTAAATCTATATAATTTAAGATACAAAACATATAGAGAAAAATGTTGTCCTCCCCTGGAACTAGTTTTTCAATTTGTTCTAAAGTATAATATCTGTTTATCATCTAAAACAATTATTGTTTTCTGAAATTGGTATTTCCCCTTTGAATGAAATGTGGAATAACAAATAAATAAAAATTATAAAAATCAGTTGGGTAGAGCTTCGCTAATTATTTTAGAGATAAATGGTTTTACGTTTTAAATATATGTGTTTAGTAAATTAAAATAAATAGAGAATAAAGTGATTGGTAAAATATTTGGTCAAAAAAAGGAATGAAGATAGTGGCGAATGTAGGTGGTTATACAATAATGAGCTACATACCCTGGACTAGATAGAACTAGCTCAAGATATAGATAGGTGACGTACTTTTTTAAGCTTGGCAATGCACTTTCCATTTCCTAATGCCATTGAGTAAGTAAGTAAATAATAAATCAAGGAACCCTTCTACTCGTCTGGTGTGTGCCATGGCACCAAGCGAGGTATTACGTCACCTTATCCTACCAAGCCAATTAAGCGAGACCGTCAAACTAATAAATGATGTATGAAATAGTATTTATACTTTAATAAGTACATTTCCAAAGCTAAAGCTGTACAATATAGATGGTAATGAGACTACCATACACTGAACGCTGCTTGTCACTTCAACGAAACTTACAGGAAAATAAAATTACAAATTATGTTAAAAGTTTCAAGCGGTCTTTTGGGTGTTTAATAAGAAATTTCTTGAGATAAAGCGTTTAAATCTATATTTTGTAAGCTACGCATGACCTTGAAGAGGAAATACATAACAAAATATTAGTGTGAGGGAACGCTTTAGCCAGGAGAGACTGGCAATGGCTGGGTAGAGTTTTCCTATTTCTTTAATCTTTTTAATTATATGTTCTTATATTGTTTTCGATTAAATCATTGTTGACTATGGTAAATATTTTATTTACAAAAACTACAAGCACTGTACATTTGAAGTTCATAAACTAACCCCTTAGGGCCCTTGGCCCTATCGAGTGCAAGTCTAAGACTTATTTTGTGGGATAGTGGGCGGGAGGGTGTAAAACGTGGCATGTCTTTACAACCGACCGAAGTGTCCTTTCGCGCCAACAAGAACAGATGGGTCACGGAAAACATCGATGGCGCTAGCTACCGGACAGGTCTTGCGGAAAAATCATACGTTTGGAAATATCAGTTTTCTCGAGAACAAGTGAAATGTTTAAGTCAATATTTTCAATACCCCTTCTAAGATAATGTATCGATGTTTATTAATTGCTATATTTTCTTATTTTTTGTCATGGACCCGGTGGTTTTCTATTCAAAAATGTAAATTTTATCGATATCTGATCACTGTTAAAATCATATAGGAGGTGTGTATATAAAAAAGTATAACTTAATAAACATGCTTCTATTCGTGAACAAAACGTTTCCGACAAGAAAATGGCAAAACAATAAAAATTCTTGAAGATAACCGTTTGTCCCCATGGCCCTGCATTTTCACGGCAAATGAAAAGGCTCAATCAATCGCCTTAGGGAGTTTGGTTGGCATAATGTATGGGGTGAATCCAAAAATGTTATAATAAATTCATAGTACATACAAATAATGATTCATACTATCGTGTATTATTAAAAACAAACTAAAAACTAAAAGGGATCCATTATTATAATAACCATAGCTCAAAATGTTCAATGTCATTCAGAATTTTGTTCTAGTCCTAATGATTCACATTTGTACCATCTGTAAATGCGTTATGTGCCGAATAGGACCGTATCATCCAGTTACAGAAGTTACTAAAATAACTCTTATGTCAAGTCAGATGATATTTAGATGTTACTTCTGCAAGATATTACCAATACAATTAATATTGATATTTTAGTTAAATGTTATGAGATATTAAACTAAAAAATACAGTAGAACTTTTTTTATTTGAAATCTAAGGGATATTAAAAAAAATACCCAAAATTCGAATTAACCGTTTTTATGAGTATCTTGGCAGTTGGTACATAATAAATCAATACCCTCTAAATATGCTCCCTATAAACACACATTTTATATACTCTATAGTTATAAAACACACATACAAAATAAATATACATGGAAAAACAAGACAAATTTAAACACAAAATATAAAAACTTGGAAAAATTAACATACTAAAATAGCAGACTTAAAATAAGGCAGTCATGATTATATTGCCACACAGAAACATGAAGCCGAGCCTACTCATCCCTTGTTTTAGGCAACCCGCTCACCAGCAGTGTAGAATTCCCCGGTCTATCTTTTACGATGCCTCCATAACTCTAACCTTACTCTAGCATATAAGTGTGATTTAGTAAAGATCATTAAGTTAGGTTTGAATTGAGTACAGACTTGAAAAAAAAGCTAATAGTGGACAGTCCTCGAACTATTAAAATATTTCCTTCTAAACATCAAATTAAATGTTATTTTTTACCGTTGGCTTACTTGAGAATTTCATGGGGAATCTTGATGGGTTTGAATTATCCTATTTTTCAAACTAGCCAATGTAGAATCATCCAGATCTTACGGTATATTTGATTTCATAAACCTGTATTTCTACCAGAATCTCAATATGTGTGTATGTGTGTATGTGTGTGTTCAATTACCGAAAATGACAAACAAAAAATTCAAGATGATTGCATTCTCACATCAAATATTGTATACAAAATTGTAAATACGTTACATTAAAAAAAGTCTATTTGCTATTTTGTGTATACACTTTGCTGAGTATTTAATTTCAACAACCCAACAAAAGACTAAAAAAAATTTCGGGGGGGTGGAGGGAAGTTGAATGTGCAAAAGTTTCGCACGGGCATACTGGTCTTATATCTATTCTTTTAAATCAAGATACCTCAAATATTTACGACACGCTTCAGTGGCCGAACGCACTAAGGCGTCACCCCCGTGTTAGTCTGGCCTGCTGAAGATGTGGAGGCTAGGGCTCGCGTCCCGGTTGGGTCAACTGAAAAGGATTTTTCCTAAATGGTTTCCCACTCTCTCTCCCCACACAAGTTCGGGTACACTTCCTCTAAATTCAACCTTCATCATCCCTATCCCATTAGAGTAATTATCATATATGCGTATAGCCTGAACAGGTAGTAAGACTGCGTTAAATAAATATATATCTGTATATATAAATCTCCAACCGTCGAGAAATATATAGAATAAATAAAATACATATTTGCATATTGAGATTGAACAGGAAAAGGTCAGTATTTTTGCAGTTTTCACAGCAGACAATTTTTTTTTTTGTTAAAATAAAATGAATATTGCTTCTGTACATACCTAGAGTTTAATTTTCTACACATATTAATCTCAACATTTCATGAATATTTCTCATCAGCTTATCAGCATTTGACGAGAAACTATTTTAATTAAGGTAAAAAGCTGTCATCAAATTCCAGGACATTCTTGATATATATTCAACAACTGTTGATATCACTATGTGAAGACAATTTATCTCTATATTTATACTGAAGCAATATTTTATTTATTTAGACAAAAAAAAATTTATTTGTAAAAAAAACGGCCCTTATCTCGTAATCCTTACATCCCACTTTAAACTATTTAAACTTTTTATAACAATACCGATTATTACCAACCAAAGATAATTTAATTATGCTAAAATATTATTTTTAAAGTACTTGCTATATTTGAGAGTTCAAGAAGGCTCAAGCATCGATTTATGAGGCTGATGTAATTTTCTTACGTGATCGATTGAAAATTACCGCGAAATTGATCGCTTGACCCCTGAACTACAACGTAGTCTAGAATTGCACAGTCTACTATTCACCAAGAGCACAGACAAGGTTTACCCTAGACACTCAGTCTTGCGAGAGTTCCACTGCTCGTTGAGCCAAGTTGGGTCTTTGCACACTGGGGAGTGCTAGTAGAAGTTCTTGGTGATAACACCACTTACAAGTGAAACAGCTCACTTTCAAATTGTTTGTTACAAAGGGGTGGTGGTCTGAACACAATAGCTCAGGTACCCGCAATCCCTCACCTAATTCACCCCCTTACATCCTTTCAACGAACAAACATTTTCAGGCAAGTAACTAGTCAACAATATTAGCAGATTGTTTAAAAGTAGACAATTTGCAAGCGTTCACTTGATCAAAATAAGTATTATTGTTTTCTATGTTTTATTTGTAATTTGCAGTCTGAGTAAGCCCGTTTAGGAGACTGGTTTATGGGAGGGGGATGGGCCGCTACCTGAACTTAGCTTTGTGAACGGTTTACTGACACTAGAAGGCAATATTTGCCTGTTCGCTAGTAAAACCATCTTTAGATTGAACTGTTTTTAAAAGTAGCTGCTAGATAGCGATGTTGTCATGTACTTGAGACTGCAAGTATCGATCCTTGTGTTGAAGGAATCAAGCTCTCCAATGATTTAACCTGGAGGCTGAGGGCATCGTGTAGACCTTGTATGTGACCAAGGGGCATCTTGTGACCCACCAAGTAGTATCTCAGAGCAAAGAATCTGTCCAGTGTTTTTGTTAAATATTACATCAAACACAACGGTTATAGATATATTATATTTGTTACTGCATCTCACTTCCAGTTCATACTATACGCACATATACTAATTACACTAATATTTCAGGAATGAGTGAGGTTGAATTTATAGGAATTGTACCCGCACTTGCATTGAGGTATATCGGAAAACCATGTAGGTAAAAACCACCCTCAGTACACCAGACCAGGATTTTAGTCCCGATCTCCTCGTCATCAACAATCCAGTTTATTGATAAAGTGACGTCTTAGACCATTTGTCCACCGAATAGGTTTTATATCTTACTCCCAAGAGTAAATGTTGGTAAGTGTTTTTTTGTAGTAAATGCACCCGCATTATTCGGAGAGGGGGGTGATGGGTAAGCCACCGTGATAGATCGCATGTGTAACCCCTCCCGCTCCCCTAATGTTCACCCATTAGATATAAAGTCCCGGAACGCTCCTTCGTCAGCAAAACAGTTAATTATAAAATAAATACGAGTTTTCCTTTAAAAATAATTAGAACTATCAGTGATCTGTTATTGCTGATGAGGAGGAGGTCGGGGCTTGAATCCTAACAAAATGTACTGAAGGTGCTTATGTCCGGTCTGGTATCCCACTTTCTTTCCATGCAAATTCGTGTGTATTTCCTATAAATACTACCTTCTTCATCTTCACAATATAATCTTAGTCAAAATATGAGGTGAAAAACCCCATCAAAAAGGACTATTTGATTCTTTAAAATAGACACTATACTAGAGTTTAATTTAATGGCATGCCAGATATTTTACAGTCTACTAATTTTCATTTAAAATCATTTATACTGATAGAGTATATTAACACTCGCTTGAACGCCGCTAATAGCATTGTGGGCCACCAGCCTTACCACGTAACATAATTATCTTTTCGGCTTAGTTCGTTTACACTTAAACCCTACCACCACTCTCTCCTTGGAAAATAAACTGATAACAATAGTTTTTGGGCTCTCTCTCTCTCTGAAAACTCTCCCTTTAGAGATGCTTTGAGCCTTTTCCTAGTCCACACGAAAATACTAATTCAGTTCGACATTTTGTCTTTCTGTTTATATACTCCTAGCAACGTTGATTATAGTTATATCAGGGACTGGCTTAAAGTCAGACTTTATAAACACACAGAAATCCACGTTGAAAACTCTAGTTAATAATTTTAGCCTCCATTTGGTTAACAGTTTGTCACTACAGACAACATCTTCAAAATAATCTGTGCGTTTGGTTGTCAAAGAGAAACTTAAGTAAATTATATGAACCTATATCAAATTTACCAACCTTATTAGGAACCAGAGACCTACCACATGCACTATACAATTAATAAGCTTATATGGAATATAATCATTTAGACAATTAAAAAGAGTGTGTGCTATTTTTTGAATAATTATTTCAAACTAAATTGGAATACACAAAATTTATATCGTTATATATCATAAACATAAACTCTTTTTGTGTGTTGTGTGTGTAAGATATTATTTGAGCCAAAGGAACATGAAACAAAGATAATAGCGCGTGACGTGGCGAAAAATAGAACTACTAGCAGCTTATAGAATCAAAGATAATAGCGCGTGACTTGGTGAAGAATAGAACTACTAGCAACTTATACAATCAAAGATAATAGCGCGTGACTTGGTGAAGAATTGAACTACTAGCAACTTATACAATCAAAGATAATAGCGCGTGACGTGGCGAAGAATATAATTGCTTACAACTAGTGTGAACGTTCTCTTGACCGTCTAGCACCTGCCTCTCGGTTTCATATTTTACGTCTCTAAACAAAGAGGCTGTCACGTGAGGACGCAAACAATATATATTATTGAATATTTAACACAATTTTCCGCAATCAGATTGCGTTTATATTCAATTAAAAAGTGACATTTTGACTAAAATTCTTTTTCCAAATAAATAATTCTCAGATGAAACCATTGCTCAGCATTAATGATGCTTTTTGTTCAAATAAGGGAAAGTTTTTCCTTCACTTTTCATCATATTCGAAAATAGCCTGAGTATATTTCTGATTTAGATGTTTTTTGTTGAAATGTACAATTACAAAGTTTTAATGTAATAAATAAACAGAACACAGATACACATTTATTTATGTATAAAGTTTCCAGTGGAAGGAGATTAAATTTTAATTTTTTTTCTAACCTAATCGTCAATTGTGTAAAGAAATTTCAAGGTTAAGGTACTTGGGATGAAAAGATAAACATAAGATCGATAGCGTTGCCAGCCCCTCAAATATAGATGAGCCTACTATAGTAAATATTTATTGAAAAATTTACTATAAAACCAAGTATTTACCCTTACTAAAAAAAATGAATTGAGCCAGCCCACATACGAATCCTACCGACCTATAGACTGCCATCTGTTGGCAATGAGAGTGCCAACTCACGCGATCATAGGGAGCTATGTTGTCAGTAAAGCTAGCCCTCCAGCTGTTAATCTCAGTTTTATAGATTGGAGCCACTAGTTTTTCTTTCAAGTAGCTCCTTATATGTCCTCACAAGTCAAAGTTGAATCCGTTCCAGACCCACTGATTCACATAAAAATCTGAAAAAGTCGGGAATCGAACCTAGGTTATTTTTAATATGGCTCTCAGAAAAATATGAACTAAAGAGTAAAATAAAATCGGCTCTGGAGGGAACACCGACCACAGAGTTTCACTAGGCGGCGTCGAGTTGTTGTTATTATTATTACCGCGTCTTACTACCCGTTCGGGTTGTACGCACTTACGCTAATGTGTAATGGTAGAGGGATTGTGAGAAGAAATGGAGGACCTACAGTTTAACGTGGGATCCTAACCACGGTGGAGGCCTGGCATTCCCCACACTCACAATTTGTGATTAATACACGTCTTGTCAGAGGTGAAGGAAAGGTTTGGTAATCAGATAAATCTGTGCCGGGACCGAGAATTGAACCCTGGACCCTCATCACAGAAGTCCAACACTTAACTCCTAGACCGCCAGGTGACCGACGTAAAGTTAATGGAGTCAGTATTTCCTCACTGAATTCAATGACAAAACTTCTAACTACTATCAGTGATGCTTTCGAGCATAAACCGGGGCTTGCAGTACCTTTAACGTCTGTTACACCTTTTCAGTGATTTTTTTTAGCACCACGTCTGGATAAGTACTAATTACTCTAATGTGTTAGAGGTAAAAAGAGGTTGAACATTATAGAAGGTGTACGCACATTTGCGTGGAGGGAGAGTGGAAAACCGTTTAGTCTTGTCCATTGCAAGAGTGACGCCTTAGACGATGTGGCCAACCAACTGGTTCTACCTTTTCATTGATAATTTTTTTGTGTGTTTAATAGAAAGGATAGTATTTCATGCATAGATGAAACCAAACTTAAACATCCCATGAGAAATATTATCAAATATTTCTAATTTATTGGATTATCATATGTAAGCTCAGGCGAAAACATAGAATCAAGAATATTTTCTTATGATTTTTTCATTTAATTCATTATAATGGGTTTGTTGTTTAACAATATCTTAACTTGATTTATTAACGTTAGGTTTTAATACTTTAAGTTGTATAGTAAAATAATGTCAACATTGTAGAGATATTCTAGTCAAAACAATTGTGAAATAATCACTAACGTACCTGGCCGAGAATCGAACCACAAAACTTTGTCAACAGTAACCAAGGGTAATGCATTTCTAAAGCTAGCTACACAATTGGTAAAACTTTAACTTACAAACATAAAGTTTGTTTGACAAACTTATTATTTATACAACCCCTTTTTAATAACTTTAAAAGCGTAAACTTTCATCTACTGAAAATCAAGGATCGATAAACTACAATGCTGGCATCTAGTGGCTTATTTTGTAGGTTACTAAGTTAAACAGTAGATTGCTATAGTTCGATTATACATTGGCTATTTATTAATTTGATCAAATGTTTATTTCTTCAGAGCAATTAATTTACCTGCATCACCATGATCCATTCTCACATATTATAATTCCATGAAAATATGGCTGACGATAGTATATCTTCAACATCTAGCAGACTATAAACATTCTCAGGAAAATATTTCTTACTCATTGGATAGGCAAAAAATCTTTTGACACAACATCACAATTTGTGTCTGATCTCAATGGCTACAATGATTCATATTCCTATAGACACACACCCAAGTATAAAACTATATGTCTCTTGAATTAAAGTTTTTTGTGTCACCATATTTACGCCTTACACATATTAGCCGCTGATACGAGACACATCAGAGCTGTTTCTTATTTTATCTCCCAGCAAGATCTAATGTATTTACTCTTATTTTTCCATTTTCCAATGGCGTGGAATGTTTCCAAGGTAACCCGAGCTTGTGAAATGTTCTCACACACAAACTTGGTCCTCATATTTTGACCAATCATAGGCATTGATTAATGTATATCCTAATTAGCGGTGGCGGTTCGTAACTAAAATTAGTGGGGGTGCTGCTCCAGAAAATGTTTAGCCTTTGTTTTAAAATTGTGCAAAAGGAAAAAAACATGTATAAAAAGAAAATTTATTTAGGAACTTGATAAAATCTTAACAAAAAACCAAACTTTTTTACTTACTCTAACTTAAATGGTTACATTTCAAGCTTGATCTATTCATTCTTCTTGTTTTAATTTGCGCAAAAAGTTCAATAATTTTCTCCTTGATCTCTGGATGACAATTGAGGAAATTTTTCTCCATTGAAAGTACTGCAAGCGCATTTAGTCTTTCTGTTAAATAAAAGAACTGAAAAAAAAATGAATCAAATAGAATAGTTGGAAGCAGAATAATAATCTAACTCTACACTCTTCTACACTTTATCATATTCAAGAATATGGTACACGGTTTTTAAGCACAATACATGCAGAGTAAAAAAAACTTCCACCATCACGCCAGAGCCGGCACTGCGAGAGCAACAGTGCTCTCTCTA
>CABFOV010002256.1:49400-66701 GCA_902141375.1 Timema poppense | reverse complement strand
TTGCGCGGAGGGAGAGTGGAAAACGATTCAGTAAAAACCACCCCCAGTTCACCCGACCGAGATTCGAACCTCGATCTCCCCGTCCTCAGCAGTCGAGCTCAACATGACAATCGCGTTAGCCAACTACGCCACCGAGGCGGGTCTTATCTCAGTAGATAGACACACTACCGACTGAGCTAAGATGTCGAATCCATAGAAGCTTTACTGAATGTAAAAAATACAGTATAACCATAGAGAAATGTATGTGTTATTCCTTTCTCTATGGTATAACAAAAGGTTACGACTTTTTATATTTCGCGAACGCAGACAAACTGATTATACCAGAGACGGGGTAGGCACACCTTAAACAAACAAATGAACTACTAAATAGCCGTGTTGACGTTAAACGTAACGTAACAGTTCTCTAACACGCTTCGGTAGCCGCATGGTTTAAGGCGCTACTCCCGCAGTAAACTATACTGCCAATGAAATCAAGGTTCGAATCTCGGTCGGGTCTACTGAGGGTGGTTTTTCCCTAAATGGTTTTCCACCCTCCTTCCACGCAAATACGGTTAAACTTTCTATAAATATAACCTTCCTAATCCCTAAAACCATTAGCGTGATTAGTATATAAGCGTATAACCCGAACGGGTAGTAAGACGCGATGCTAGAAAGAAAGTTGTCTCCTGAACCATTATTACGTTAAGTGAACGTAACGTCAACGTTAATTGAAGTGCATCGAGATGGTTTTCATTCAAAACATGCGGAGGATCGTTGCTTCGCGTGAGCGTTATGCCAATCGTGATATCTGCACCAGCATTTGTCCGCCGTCACATCCGTGACTCGTGCTTCGGTTATGTCCCAAACTGTCACGTGACTTGTCTCATTTTCAGGTCGGTTGTTGTATATTGGATAGGTTATCGAACGGCCGTTCGAGACAAGCTGGCGCGTGGTAATCACGCACACAAAGGTTTAGCATATAGCATCCGATGTTGACAATGTTTAAAGTAGAAAATTTAAATAAAAATAAATTGATATTCTTTAAATTGAAAAATTACACCTGGACACGGGAATTGAACTCAGGATCTTTGTCCTAGTACATCAATGGTATCTCTAACCCCTCAGCTATCCAGGAATCGTCCTATGCTCAGGGTCATTCTTCACTCGCTCGTATTTTAAGGCACAGTCTGTGATGGACGTGCGGAAATCGTCTGCTACAAATGTGTATGATCAATTCCTGGATAGCTGTGTGGCTAGAGCATTGGCGTACTAAACCAAAACTCCAGGGTTCGATTCCCGTGTCCAGGAATTATGATAAAGAATGATTATATTTAAATGCTGCTATAGCCATAATTAGAAAATATAATAGTTTGGCTGTTTAGTCCACAAAATAAATTGATCCAAACCTTTACTTTTGATGAATAATCTTATTTTAAAATTATTAGGCAGTATCGATGTTTGTGATTCTAAAGCGTGTGTAAATCTATTCATTAAAAAAATAATTTCTTTATTCACATAAGAGTTTCGTTTAAGGAACTGGAAGCTTAAAACATCAATCAGCATTTAAAAAACTCCAAATAGCTTTTAAAAGAAAACTATTTTATTTTTATGGTAGTATCAGACCCTAATTACATTTTGCTAAAATTATTATTATTATTATTATTATTATTATTAGCACCACGTCTTACTCCCCGTTCGGGTTATACGCACTGACGCTAACGTGTAATGGTAGGGTTATTGTAAGATGAAATGAAGAACCTACAGTTTAAAGTGGAATCCGAACCACGGGGGAGGCCTGGCATTCCTCACATTCACAAGATGTCTTGTCAGAGGTGAAGGAAGGGTTTGGTAATCAGATAAATCTTTGCCGGGACCGAGGATCGAACCCCGGCCTCCAGCATAGAAGTCTGAAACCTTACCCCTAGACCACCAGGTCACCCCTTTTGCTAAAAAAAAATAATTCATAAATAACTTCGAGAGGCATCAATACTATTCAAGAATATTTTGAGAGAAAAATCCACGGCCTTCCAAAATTCCTGGTGTCTTCGTGAGAAAGCAGTGAAAATTATATCATGGAAACCATTTTACCATATTTTAAAATGAAAAATAAGGTGGTAGATGAGGGAATTTAATATGAAAAAAATTAAAAAAAAAATTATTAACAATTTTTCTGTTATAAAGGGGAAAAGGCAAACAAAAGTGCACTTTGATAAGAATTCTTGTTCTAGTGAGCTATTTTATCTATTTCGCCGGTGTTCGTCTATCAAATAAAAATGTATTATTGTGTTTGCTAAATATTATAATCTTCCCTGATACAAGTCCTACATAGTTGACTGAGGGCTGGTTGCACAAACATAATCTTGGCTATCCAATCACCGGATTGCCAATAAGCTTGACCCTAGATCAAGAAAAGTATAAGGTCCAACAAAATTAATAAGGGATCGAAACCTCCGACCACCTGAGCATATATTTGATCAAATAACCAAGTAAGACAAACATGGCAACACTGTAAAAAGTAGTGTATATGGAAAATATGACGATGGAATGAATTAAATCCATACATAATGTTATTTTTGATATATTAATCTTAATGTCACTGATTGCCAATGCTGCATGCTATTTATATATTCATTTCAATAAATTGAAGTTCTGAACACGATCTTTGAGGAAAATGTTTAAAACCATTTTGTAGAGATATTCATAAATGAATAATAAAAATATGCTGAAGACGACTTGAGAAGATCAGGTGGACGGACAGGGTGATAAATTAAGCAGTCCCAAGAAGAATGGGTGAGAAGAGAACCAGTGATTCTTCGGTACAAAGCAAACTGGATCTTAGGAGGAACTGTCTTCTGTATGACGTCATAGAAGGAAAGGTTGAGGGAAAGAGGAGATTGAGGAAGAAGGAGGATTCAAATAATGGATGACTTGAACGAAAGAAGAAAGTTCTGGGAGCTGAAGGAGGCAGAGGACAGGGTGCATTGGAGGTCTGAGTTCACTGACAAAAGGACTGGACCTTTCGTAAGACAGAACACCTAATAATAGTAATTAATAAATATAAACAATAAAAGGTTTTCAGTCGTAGCCTTATCTCAAATTGTATTCCTCTATGATTAAAGAAAAGCTCAATTCTTTCTGTAACTTATTTGGATCTAAATCATTTTCTATAACTTCATTGTATTGTTGAAAAATTTAATATGAAAACTCGATAATCGAAATTACTATCCCATAAAGTAAGTTACACTTGAAATAAATACATAAAACATACACTTTAATTTTATTAATCACTTAAATACGTATACAAGAACTAAGTGAGTTATTAAAACTAATGGACTATGTCCTCCACCAACAAGAAGATCCAAGACCCAATAGTTGATGGGAGGGAATGGTCTAGTTAGATTAACCAAATAGATATTTGATTGACAATCACGGCTTAGTTAACCAGCCTCATGGAGTAGAGGTCAGTGCACCTGGCTAAGAGCCTAAGGTGCCTGAGCTCGATTCCCGACTGGTACGTTGGGTAATTTTTCTCTTAAGGGGAACTAGGATTTGGTTGATTAGTCATAAGTTAGGTTTAAGAGTTCCCAACGGCTCCACACATTCATGCTCACCCTCATACTCACTATCACCCTCATACTCACTATCACCCTCATACTCACTATCACCATCATACTCACTATCACCATTATACTCACTATCACCTTCATACTCACTATCTCCCTCATAATCACTATCACCTTCATACTCACTATCACCCTCATACTCCCTATCACCCTCATACTCACTATCACCCTCATACTCACTATCTCCCTCACACTATCACCTTCATACTCACTATCTCCCTCATACTGACTATCACCTTCATACTCACTATCACCCTCATACTCACTATTACCCTCATACTCACTACAACCATCATACTCACTATCACCCTCATACTCACTATCACCTTCATACTCACTATCTCCCTCATACTCACTATCACCATCATACTCTCTATCACCATCATACTCACAATCACCCTCATACACACTATTACCCTCATACTCATTATCACCCACATACTCACTATCGCCCTCATTCTCACTATCACCCTCATACTCACTATCTCCCTCATACTAACTATCACCCTCATACTGACTATCACCCTCATACTCACTATTACCATCATACTCATTATCACCCTCATACTCACTATCACCCACATACTCACTATCACCCTCATACTCACTATCACCTTCATACTCACTATCACCCTCATACTCACTATCACCCTCATACTCACTATCACCCTCATACTCACTATCACCCTCATACTCACTATCACCCTCATACTCACTATCACCCTCATACTCACTATCACCCTCATACTCACTATCACCCTCATACTCACTATCACCCTCATACTCACTATCACCCTCATACTCACTATCACCCTCATACTCACTATCACCCTCATACTCACTATCACCCTCATACTCACTATCACCCTCATACTCACTATCACCCTCATACTCACTATCACCCTCATACTCACTATCACCCTCATACTCACTATCACCCTCATACTCACTATCACCCTCATACTCACTATCACCCTCATACTCACTATCACCCTCATACTCACTATCACCCTCATACTCACTATCACCCTCATACTCACTATCACCCTCATACTCACTATCACCCTCATACTCACTATCACCCTCATACTCACTATCACCCTCATACTCACTATCACCCTCATACTCACTATCACCCTCATACTCACTATCACCCTCATACTCACTATCACCCTCATACTCACTATCACCCTCATACTCACTATCACCCTCATACTCACTATCACCCTCATACTCACTATCACCCGCATACTCACTATCACCTTCATACTCACTATCACCCTCATACTCACTATCACCCTCATACTCACTATCACCATCATACTCACTATCACCCTCATACTCACTATCACCATCACATCATCTCATCAGGACATGGAAAGAGCCTCCACAGAAAGGATGTACTATTAGTACATTAGTACGTCCCCTGGACAACGGTACATTAGTACGGGCTGATATTACTACAAACTGGGCTACCAGGGCTGTAGTCCAGACACGCAATATTATTATCACCATCCAATTGTTAATGGTGAAACTGAATATGAGTTGTGAGACTGATTAGAGATCAACTTACATCTAATCTTTGATCAAGACACTGATTAATGTTTTCGCAACCCTGCCTAAATGTGTTTCAGGAGTTTGACCAAACCAAACTTGATGGCAGGAGAGGGACGATAGATAGCAAAGAATTCATTGACATGTTCAAGGAGGTTGCAACAAGGCCTGAAATCTACTTTCTACTCATACGGTAAGTTTAGATTTGCTAGAATTCTACTAGTGTTTTTATAACAGTTGGGTGTGCTGTGGAAGAAAGAGATACATTGGCTGACGTAGTGTGTTGCCAGTCTTAGGGCCGGTCTTATGACTACCGGATAGATACTGATATCGGGAGGTTAAAGTTAGCGACCAGATAAAGGTTATCAGCCACTTTAATATATTTTACTCTTATTATGAACTGAATCTATCTGCTATCTGTAGGATAAATATATTTTTATTCAGAACACGCAAGGTTCGTACTGTTTTTACTGGTGCGCGCATGCGTATAAGCCCTTCTGATAGCGCTACAACCTGGCTAGTGGTGAGAACGCTCAACATTTGTTAAATAATGGCGGCTAAATGAGTGCAAGGAAACAGATGACGTCACATGGGCGCAGAAGCTAAGTTGTCTTGCAAGTACTAATTTCTGTGTTTGTCAAAATGTGGGAAATAGTTGGGTACAACGTTTACAAAATTTCATTTGGTGTACTCATATTTTGATAATTTGTTCTTATATAAATATAACTCTACAAATAGCTTTTCAGTTTATATATAAGTGTGAATTAAATGTTCTAACTTTATATAGTTAGAGCCCGGGCCTGTTCCATCTAAACACGTGAACCAAGATTTTAACCTAAAAACAGATTTTGATAGGTGAAACCTCATTAAAAACAACGCGTCACTATGGCAACGAGCATTTTAACTTACAGATAAAAGTTATCAGGTATTTAAACCTCTCGATAAAATTGTGATGGGTAAATACATTTTATCTGGCAGATAAATGCTACCTGGCAGTCATAAGACGCACTTTTAACTTATCACCAGATAAAAATATTTAACGGCCAGATTAATATTTATCCAGGAATCATAAGGTCGGCCGGCCCTAAGTAGAGTTGGTTTAAGCTGTACCTGTTCTCATCACTCAATATAACACTCATTAGTAGTGTCGTAACGTGGAGTGTTGCCAGGGCAAGCAGAGTTTGTTTAAACTGAACCTGTGATATGTTATCATTACGTAGTAGAACTCTCATTGTTCATTTATCAATGTAAATACATTCCCATGGGAAGTATTTAGTGCAGAGCATTTGTATGATTGGTCAAATTGGGACAAAATGGGTGATAACATATCACCATTACAGTTTTATCAAGCTCTGCTTACCCTGGCAACCCTCCACGACACGACATTGTTCATTCTTTTATTATCTGGTTTGCCGATGACAGGGAGGCCGGGGTTTCTAATGTCAAATAGTTTTATCTAGAATTTATTAAATATATATATATATGAACTAATATTTTAATAAAATGTCTCAGTAATAAAATCTATTATCATTCTATAAAATAACTGTCTATAAGATCATTTGAAAACTTATCTCGGTGCATACAAACTATAATATGACCATCTGAAATATCAAGTTCTTAATTCTCTTCGACGTTGGTATCTTCAAGCGAATTGCTTCATCCTAGAAGGACACTTGGGGATATGCTGGATTTGTTGGTGGAACTAATCAGCTCAAGAAACCGCAAAATCCCTCCTTCCCTGCACTACGCCCCCACCCCCTCCATAACCGCAGAGTCAACCGCCTTTTACTTGTGAAAGACCTGTTACTCTATCACACATCACACTTTGACGTGGTGAAATCTTTACCCCTATACTTATACCACGTTCACACAAGCAATATCTCCATATTTAATTCAGTACTGATTTCAATACAAGTCAACTATTAAAGTATGTGTGAGACCAAATATAATGGCGACTATTAACAAAACAATTTACTATCATAATAATGTGTATCTCCATCGGTTATACCTTAGATAGAGATAGATTTTTTTTTATTTTAGGTAGATTTTGCACATTTACCACACATATTTGATGTCAAAACAACGCTGGAATTACATTAGTTTTCATCCACTTGCAAATAAAACTAACTGGGGGTTAGAGGGTGGAACACCCAACGAGCAAAGCGAGTTAATATACATGCTTATAATGAGAACGATTTGTAAGACGTGATGAATTGTTTTTATAAATTCTATAGCAAAGGCACAAAGGAACTATGACCTAATTTCTAGCAACCTGAACTGGTTCTTGAGTTCAGAACCTGTGGAACTAAGGTACCGAGTACCCAAACCGACCTATTATTTATTTATTTATCACTTTCGCGTCTTACTACACACTTATGAATTAACTACGCAAAGGGTTTTTAGAAATTAAGAAGGTTATAGTTAGAGGACGTGTACTCGAATTTGTGTGGAGGGAGAGTGGAAAACAATTTTTTTAATCCTCAGTGCACCAGACCGAGATTCGACGCTCAATCTCCCCGTCATCGGCACTCTAGTCTACTGTGAGAGTGGCGCGTTTGACCATACGGCCACCGAAGTGGGTGACCTATTTTTGTTAATTAGTATGTATACACGTGTGCAGCATCTCTCTAAAATTGATTCAAAGCTTTTTATTGGACGCATTTTGTCCGTTATGTCCATTCTTGTGCCAGTCTATGGTGAGGGTAGGTGTATGACGTCACCATCTATGTCTTGGGATACGTGTGACCCTGACGTCATGTGCTATGCTACTGGGTGTCAAGCAGGGAGCACTAATGGGTGTCAAGCAGGGAGCTCTACTGGGTGTCAAGCAGGGAGCACGACTGGGTGTCAAGCAGGGAGCTCTACTGGGTTGGCTTCAGACGAGGCTCGCTATCTGCAGGCCATGCGGCCAGTTTACGAGAGAGAGAGAGAGAGAGAACGCTAGCTCTGTTGTCAACAAACATGGACGGTTATGATGACTTCTTGGACGATGATACTTTGAGGGCAATTTGTTTCGTCGAAGACAATTATTGATGGCGATATTTTCAATAATTGATGCACTGAGGAGGCTCAGAAAATGTAGGAGACCCCATAGACGTCGTGCCTGGTCACGTGACTGAAGGCTGCTCTCTGATTGGTTCACCTCCCGAGCCAGCAGGTAACGAAGCACGTAAAATAGCACGGGAACTACCAAGGTAAACCAGCAGGCTAGCCATCAGTAACGTCATTTTCCAGCATCGTGCCTTGCTCAACACCGAGTCAGTGATCTAGCAACGAACCCTGCACCGTGTGAGATGGACCTTAGAGGAGCTTTTTAGGCAAATGGTTTTAAGTTAGAAGTTATGTTTTATTTTACCCTGGTCCCTGAACTTGAGATCTGTAAAACGGTACACGTCACACCATTCTACTATTTTCTTAAGTCCTATAGTTAACAACTGAATATTAAAATAATTATTATGTATATAGAGAAGATTAAAGAAACATACACATATTGAGACATGTACTGTACATACGTGAGAAGATCAGGTGGACAGACAGAGGAACAGAGAGAGAAGTCATAAGAAGAGTGGGTGAGAAGATCAGGTGGGCAGACAGAGGAACAGAGAAAGAAGTCATAAGAAGAGTGGGTGAGAAGAGAAACATTTTGGATGTGATTCTTCGGTATCAATTAATCTGGCTAGGACAGATTCTTAGGAGGAACTATCTTCTGCGCGAGGTCATAGAAGGAAAGGTTGAGGGAAAGAGGAGCTTAGGAAGGAGGAGGATTCAAATAATGGATTACTTCAAGGAAAGAAGAAAATTTTGGGAGTTGAAGGAGGTGGCAGATGACTGGGTGCATTGGAGGTTTAAAAGTTCACTCACAGAAGGAATGGACCTGTCGTAAGACAGAACACATAATAATCATAATAATAATAACAATAAATATCAATGGACAAACACTTGGTACATTGAATACTTTCTGTTTTCAGGTTCGCAAACAAAGACTACCTAACGGCGGAGGACCTGCAACTGTTCTTGGAATGTGAGCAGGGGGTGAGTACAAGAAAACATTCTCCTAGGATAAATATATTCTTATATGTTCTTAAGGTGAGTTGAAAAGGAACGGCAGTCAAGGTCACTATTTTTTCAGTTTTTATACCAAAAATTACTGTTCGCCAAAATAAATGCAATATTTCTATAGTAGAAACAAAGAGTCTTCACGTGGTGATATCAACATTTGTTAAATCTGTTAAAATTATAGTGAAATTTGAACAGGACTTTTCATAGCGATTCTAAAAAAATTTGGTTTACATGCGGAATGACCATAACAAATACAACATAACGTTTGAGATCAAAATTTTAGAACATTAAACTAAACTTGTCTGCTGGAGCAATATTAGATTTATTTAACAAAGAAAAAAAGTTTTTCTACTAAAACTACAAAAATAAGGGCCTTACAGAAAGAATATGAAGAATTATTACTGACGTAGTGGCAATCTATTTCGGCGAACTTTTCTCTATAGTTAAATTAATCAAAATCCCTTGATTATTTAAAACATTATAAGGAACTTTATATAAAACAAATGTTTTATTTATATTGTATTAAAGTCAAAGGGATTGTCTTAAAATACAAGAGCTCACACTGCCAATGACGTGGAGAAAGGGGTTTGAATCCCGGTCGGGTCTAACGAATGTGGTTTTTACTAAATGGTTTTCGAATTTCCTTTCCTGCTAATGCGGGTAGATTATTTCTAAAATAACCAGCCCCGTGGTGTAGTGGTCAGTGCACCTGGCTATGAGCCTAGGAGTCCTGGGCTCAATTCTTGGCTGGTACATTGTGTATTTTTCACGAAAGAGGAATTGTCATAACGATCATCAGGGCTTGGTTAATTAGGCTTAAGTTGGGTTTAAGTGTTCCCAATGCTGTCACATCCTTATACTCATTATCACCCTCATACTCACGTTCTAGGCGTCAACGTACACTGTTTACTGAAGTCGAAGTAATGTGTTGGTAGATGTGTGCAGAATTGAGCAACCACACAGTGCGTGCGCCTGATGGATCCAAACCCGCAACAAGCGATACAGTTATGCATCATACCTTGTTTCAGCTCATTTTTAGGCGAAATAATTTAATGGTCACACATTTATTTTAGTGTTCTAATAATTTCGTTTGTGATGTTTAATTTATAAAGATAACATTTTATTATTTATTATGTTAAATATTTGTTCCTGGTTTCCTCCAGTACGTTATAAAGAAATCAAACGGGATTTTAATATGTATGTAAATAAAAACCAAGTTTTAAACATTTAGCTGTTTTACAAACTTAAAACATATGTATTGCGTTAGTTTAAAGTGAGAGTGTAGGGGACGCGATAAAAGGTCAGTGTTTTAACAGTTTTTATAGAAAGCACATTTCTTGGTCAAAAGAAAGTTAAACTTTGCTCCATTAAAGACATATTTTAATTTTCTTCACATATTTATATCAACAATTGTTGAATATATGTCAAGGGTGTCCTGGAATTTAATGACAGCATTTTCTATTCAATTACAAAGTTTGCCATCTATTATTATTATTATTATTAGCACCGCATCTTACTACCCGTTCGGGTTACACGCACTTACGCTAATGTGTAATGGTAGGGTGATTGTGAGATGAAATGAAGGACCTACAATTTAACGTGGAATCCGAACCACGGTGGAGGCCTGGCATTCCTCACATTCACAAGATGTCTTGTCAGAGGTGAAGGAAGGGTTTGGTAATCAGATAAATCTGTGCCGGGACCGAGGGTTGAACCCCACCCGCCAGCACAGAAGTCTGACACCTTACCCCTAGACCGCCAGGTCACCGTTTGCCATCTAATTCCACCATGATCACAATAGATATTCAACAACTGTTGATATCACCGTGAATAAAATTAAGCTATTAAGTTTCTACTGGAGCAATATTTGATTTCTTTTGGCCAATAAAATATCTGTTATAAAAACTGTGAAATCACTGGACCTGCCTCGCAACCCCTTCCATTCCACCTTAAAGAGTTGATTTGCAGGATCATATAATTTCAAATTTATTAAACAGTTTGAAATGACACCAATATCCAGTGATAGTTTTTTTTATCTAGTAGAATAACCCATTAATTAAATAACTAGATCTAACAAGGAGAGCTAAGATCTAAGTATTTTAAAATAAATTTGTAACTGGTTTTGGTAGAAGTAGCTAAATTGACATGATTTTGAAAGTCGCTTATGTGTTACAGATGTCTAACTTGACGAGAGAGAAATGCCTTGATATAATCAACAGATTTGAGCCTACGTCAGAGGCCCGAGTGAATGGACAACTCCTCATTGATGGTAAGGGAAACCAAACTAATTCGATACATATTATAGTTTTATGTGACGTGGTTTTAGTCAACTAAAGAGAATACACTATGTCTATAACACATATTTTCTATAATAAGTGTGAGTTCCTTACTCAAGTAATACAGATACAAAAGAAAAATTGAAGCTAATATATTTTATAAGCCATTTATATAACAATATAATTGTTTAAACAACTCTTAAAAATCATTTGACAGAGTTTTACACCTCCGATTGCCATTGATATTGTAAGTTCTCAAACTAGACGAAAGTTTCTTCATTACAAATCCATTTACTAAATGGTTTGTGTAGATATATTATGGTTATATCATACGATTAAATTCACAATGTTTGCGCCATAGGATTGTTAAACTTAATTAGATCCTTATTAGAGTATTAATAAATACAAGTGATTAATGTTAAAAGTTGGTCAAGCGTCAAACGACGAGCCGTCACACTTAAGATTTTTTGTAGGTATGCAAATATAATGAAACTATATTTTTAACTGTTCTTATATATACATACAGTTAGAGATAAAATGAAGTTACATCTTAAATAATATTTCGTTGAAATATTTTATATATATATATATATTTAGGTGTGTGTGTGTGTGTGTGTGTGTGTGNGTGTGTGTGTGTGTGTGTGTGTGTGTGTGTGTAAGCGTGTGTTCTAGTTAGTGTGTGTGTGCTGAATGCGATATTTGTAAGACTTTGGCAACATTTCGAATTACCGAGTTATTTATATTTTAAAATGTCTACCAAATACAAATTTAGGTCAGGAAGGTAAATCAGTTAGAAATTGTTAGAGTAAGTTTTAATTTGGTTCATAGTCTAGCAAGAAATAATTCAACAGGAAGTAAAAGTTGTTTAAAAAAAACGTAGAAAAATTGTAAGAAGAAACAAGCGATAAGAATGCTTAGGAAAAAAAAGTAGACACTTTTTTTTTTATTCCAATTTCTTAAGGCGAGAAAACTCTGTGAAGTGAACATTAAATACTAGATGAATACAAATCATGGTAGAATTGTTTTTAATCTGTAGATTTTAATATTTTTTATAATATCTAACTTGTATTGCGATTATGTTTTTAAAGAGGAGAAGAGCGTTTTTTTCTTTTGTTATTTCCATGAGAATTTGACTTGTGTTTAGTTATTTCTGTTTTTTAAGCTTTATTTTCTATTCTTTTCTAATGGATTCTTGATTGTCAGTGGAAAATATGTGAATATATTCACCAGAATCTTTCTAAATGAACTCTTAATATAATGTCTGCCCTGACTCTGGGTCTTCTTAGCTTATTGATTGATATTTTAGACCATGATCGCAAACTGTTGACTGTTTGTACTCCCTTTCAAGTGAGACTTTCCTCTGTCCTTGCAGGGTTTACCAAATACCTCTTGTCCGAGGAATGCGACATTTTCGATCCAATCCACCGTGAAGTGTGTCAAGACATGCGTCAACCCTTGACCCACTACACCGTCTCAGCCTCCCACAACACCTACCTACTGGAGGACCAGTTGAAGGGCCCTTCCAGCGTTGAGGGCTACATCCGGGCCCTTGGCAACGGCTGCCGTTGTGTCAAAGGTGAACTACTATTACCCGCTATCACGAGAAAAACCATCACGTAACGTTAAGAAACGAAAGGTGTGATTAGATGGGCGCGGATTTTAGTGGCGTAATCTCGTGTTGGATTAGACTGTCAAAAGCGGGGAGATCGGGGTTCGATCCTGGTCGGATGCACTGGGGTTGTTTTTATTCTAAACGGTTTTCCACTTTCCCTCCACGCAAATACGGGTGCATTTCCTCTCAATTAAGCGTTCCTAATCTCGGGACCATTAGTGTAATTAGTACATAGGCGTATAACCTGAACAGGTAGTAAGACGTGGTGCTAAAAATATATTTTTTTTCTAGTACTGCATCTCACTAACTTGTCTGGTTATAAGTTATAGATTTAGAGATAGCAAGGTTATGTTTAGATTAAGTGTACCCGCATTTGTGTGGGGAGAGAGTGGAAAACAATTTTTAAACCACCCTCAGTATACCCGACCGGGATTAGAACCTAAAACTCCCCGTCATCGGCAGTTCAGTCTACTGCTAGAATATCGCGCTTAAGGCAGGGTGCCCAATGAGGTGGTGAGGATGTGGTGCGGTGGAGGCGTGGCGTTGGTGTGGCATGTGGTGTAGGTATGGCACGCGTGTGGCTGTGACTCAAGTGGCGACGATATGGCGTGGATCCATTTGATGTGGCATCTTTGCCCTCAAAAAACCACACGTGCCCAAGGACATACAATTACCATACATTGTTGAATTGTCCTTAAATTTAAATTACACTTATTTTTTTTACCTCCTCCAATATCTTTTGCAATCTTGCTCCTAGCTCGTTCCTGTATTTGGTCTCGATGTTGGTCATCATTATTGATGTCATGAAGGCAGGATACACTCTCCACTAGTTCTACAAACTTTATATTAAATTCCGGATCGCTCCGCATCGAAAAAACACACGAAAAAAATTCAGAACAAAATAAATGACGGTCCAGTAACAAACTTGAGTTCACTGCACAGCGACAGGCGTGTGGCGACCACCATACGGCCGCCACACGAGTTTAAACATGTCGGAGCCTAGTGGCGGTTGCATGTCGCCGCCACACACGCCACACACGCCACACGCTCGTCATCTCAGTGAACGCCCTGCCTAGACCACGCGGCCACTGATGATTAGAATTCGCGTGATTTAGCGCAAAAAATATGAACAAAAACCCGTCAATGAATTTGAACTGATAGAAAACTAATTGTTCAATAAGATGGAACTAAATTAGCTAAAGATCTCACCTGGTTTGGTGGTCGAATGGTACGAGGCATCACTCTCGCAATAGACTGAACATCCAATAGTGGGGAGATCGGGGTTAGAATCCTGGTCAGGAGTACTGAGGGTTTTTTTTCCATAAAACTTTCTAAATGCAAATGAGGGTACACTAATATAAATTCACTCTTTCTCATCCGTGGTAGCATATGTCTATCTAGAATAGGAAACAAGGTGGAAAAAAAAGGTAATTTTAAAAAGCCAGTCATTGTTTTCAACGCGTAAATGGAATATTGACTGTGTAAACTCGTCATAGGAAGAGGGGAAGTGTTATCAGTAGATAAACAAGAGACCTCACAGGATGAACTGCTTTTTATTTCCTCTCTTTCTATTTCGTACATTGGTGTCTAGGTGTGATAGTGCTTGGACTGCTTAGGTGCGTCAAGTTAATATGTAACCCGCTTCGCAAAATAGCTTCGAAATTTCCAAGCAGGCAACTTCGTTAATTTGATCGTGATCCCAACATAGGGGAGAAAAAACTACGATTAAAACTGTTTTTATACCTTACTACCTGTTCGGGTTGTATGCTTTGGGCTTTTTTTTTAAATAAAGGACTTCATCAAAGGCATACTATATATTACAAATATGAAAAATTCTTGTATTGTTTTTTCATAACGATGTATTTATAAAAAAAATTAAGAGTCCCAATATTAGCGTTTATCCAGTTTTTAATGTTGGATGGTTCGTTGTTATTTTTTTCAGTGGATGTATTGGATGGCCCGGAGGAACCCCTAGTCTACCACAACAATACATTAACATCAAAAATATATTTCCGAGACTGTATAGAAACTATCAAGGAATTCGCTTTTGTTTACTCGCAGTAAGTAATATACCTATGATCACCTGAAAGTAATTCAGCTACACCTTGATTTTCTTACTACAGGACATTTGCAGAACCTTTTTATAAAATAAATATATACTATTAAATGATCAACATTTATATTATTATTGTTATTTTATAGCTATATATTATATCTATCAAAAGTAACAGCTACAGATCACATGGTTTGACGTATAAGTAGATCTATACCCTGATTTTGGTAGTTTGCCCAATTTGAAAGCCCTTATTTGGAACCAGAAACATACTGTATAGTTGTATTTTGGTATGATAAAAGGCCTTTCATAACAGTAGTAGGATATACATTATATAATACCTATTATCATACCAAAATACAACTATACAGTAGGTTTCTGGTACGAAATAAGGGCTTTCAAATTGGGCACACTACCAAAATTATGGAATAGTAGTTTTTTCTGTCATATGTTAATGAGTAACAAAATGGATGTGTAAATGTTGTTCTAAATTAATTTGTCCACTGGCATCGGTGGACACGGAGACAGCTATGTCAATCTCGCTCTGTCTGGCTTGCAGGGAAGGGGGAGGTCGGAGTTCAAATCCCGATAGCGTGTACTTAGCTTTTTAAACGATTTCCTACTCTAGCTCTACGTGAAATGCGGACACATTTCCTCTCAGATCTGTATTACTTATCCATATCCCATTAGTGTAATAAAATGTATAATTTATTTGAGCACCGCGTGTAATTACCCGTTTGGGACATACGCCTATATATTAATTACACTAATGTGTTGGGAATTAAGAAGGTTGAATTTAGAGGAAGTGTACCAGTATTTGCGGTGAGGAAGAGTGTAAAACCATTTAGGAAATATCATTCTCAGTACACCTGACCGGGTTCAAGCCACAATCTCCCCCTCATCGGCAGTCCATCCCATTGAGAGAGTAGCGCCTTAGACCATGCAGCCACTGAAGCATGTAAAATGCATATACCTTGTTTGGTTTGTAAGTCGTGGAGTAAGAAAGAATGTTCGAGGCAACTCAAAATATACATTAGTTAAAGTATTTTTAGCACAAATGTTGAATCAATGTGGGAAAATAGTACATTAAATATATATATACGGTTTTGGGATTCCATACTTCCCCTTTTATTTTGTTGTTGAATATTTTCCCACCCCATATGTAAAGTAGGCACGTGTGGAGCAACGACTTCAATTAGAACACTGAGGTGTCGATTTTAGGAATCGACACATATGAATGAATAATTGACGGGTACTGCAAGTGACGTGTATTTAATCAAAGCTAATGTTATCATTGCAGAGAAAATGTTTATAACGGTTGAACACATGATAATTTAAACTATAGACACCTTTTAGGACACCTTTGATGCATATATTTATATTAACTAGGTTATCATTGTGATAAATAGATGTCGACATTTTAAAATATTAATTCTTACCGTTATTTTGTGCTAAAATCTATAATATAAAGCATTTCATCTACAAAATTATTCTGGGTGCCAAGTTATAAAGTTGACACCTTCAAATTGTATTAAATTATGATGAAATATAAAAGAGTATTTATTAAAAGATATATATAATTTCATTTTACTAGTGTTTCACACAATTTTAATCGTTATTAGCACCGCGTCTTACTACCCGTTCGGGTTATACGCCAATTTTAATCATTTGATTTAAATCGTGGTAACTACTAAAAAAAAAAAATTAAATACATACAAATGTATTATTATGGCCCATATAATAAATGCCAAAGGTGCTCAAAGTTAATATATATTGGTAAAAGAGGTATATTATAGGGCTACTAATTACACTTTTAAACATTCTCTGTAAAAAAAAAATGAGATTTCAATTCATACATTTTTCACTGTGGTTTTGACTTAAGCAAAAATTAATATAAATTATTTTTATATTGGGTAATTTTTGTAATACAACAATGGATTTGAATCTCAGCCACACGTGTCAAAGTTAGGTGATATTACCATTAACTTCATCTAAGTGAACCCTTTCTAATTCTGTGCGACAAATTGATACTAGCCACACCAAGATGATTCAAATTTAAAAGAAATGCCAAAAAATGTTATTTGTAAAAGTGAGAAAGCTCTTTGAAATAAAAGTAGATTGCACTTACCACCACCTCTCCTCCGC
>CABFOV010002256.1:34123-49207 GCA_902141375.1 Timema poppense | reverse complement strand
GGGGAGGGGTTCTTTAAAGAACGATAGTTACTTGATAAAGGAGGGGGGAGGGGTTCTTTAAAGAACGATAGTTACTTGATAAAGGAGGGGGAGGTGTTCTTTAAAGAACGATAGTTACTGGATAAAGGAGGGGGGAGGGGTTCTTTAAAGAACGATAGTTACTTGATAAAGGAGGGGGGAGGGGTTCTTTAAATAACGATATTTACTGTATAGAGAAGTCCTCACTATAATTAAAACCACTGGGAGGTTTTAAAATGAATAGCTACTCCTAGAGGTCCTGGAAATAATAGGAACATCACAAATGGGGATGCATAAGAAAGGAATTACAACAGGGCAATAATGAATACAATCGGGGGTCCTGAAAATAATGAACGATATTGAGGGGAGCTGAACATATTAAAGGTAGCTAAAAGATCCTGAATGTTTTAATGATCACTAGTGGTCCATGAAATAATAAGGTACGAGGGTATTTTGAAAATATTAGGGGTAATTGGAGGTCACGAAACGAGTGAGGTATAAAGTACAAAAATAAGGACAGTTAAATATTACGAATACAAGATATTATTTTGGGATACTGATAAAAATATATTAAATGGAGAGTCCTGAAATTGACAAATAAAACTAACAGGCCTCTGATCATATTTTGGAGGAATGGCTGAGTTGTCAAAATGCTTGAGAATAATCATTGACTCTGTAAATAATAAGAGTCACTGTAGGTACTTTGATATGACAATTAGTTGGGATTGGGGGCAAGAAATTTTAGAACTACCAAGGAGTATTTAAAGAAAAAAATAATACAAGTGTATTATAATATGTTGAGAGTAACTTTGGTGGGGGGTGGGGTACTTGAAAAAATTAGGAGCAATAAGAGTCCTGTAAAGAATTTGATACAATGGGGGGTAGTCCTAAATTATTTAAGACTACTAGTTGAATTTGGAAATAATGACCACTACTTGTGATATTTAGGTGATGAGGACATTAGTATGTGTAGTCCTCACGCCTCCACTTCTCTATATTCCTCATTATCACCATACCATCCGCAGTTTGTAAGAGATTATTACCAGAAGCAGGTTCTAGAAAATATTCAGACCACAAAATTATCCCGGAAATAAATCTAAACTATTGTAGAACAAAATATCTAGAACTAATTTGTCTAATTTGAGAACTTAACTTAGTCCTTAATTATTATTATTATTATTATTATTATTATTATTAGCACCGCGTCTTACTACCCGTTCGGGTTATACGCACTTACGCTAATGTGTAATGGTAGGGTGATTGTGAGATGAAATGGAGGACCTACAGTTTAACGTGGAATCCGAACCACGGTGGAGGCCTGGCATTCCCCACATTCACAAGATGTTTGTCAGAGGTGAAGGAAGGGTTTGGTAATCAGATAAATCTGTGCCGGGACCTGGGATTGAACCCCGGCCGCCAGCACAGAAGTCTTAGTCCTTAATAAGTGTGGCTACAGATATATTGCTCCTGGGCTCATTTTGTTTTTATTGGTTGGAGTTTATTTCCTTCCACTAAACGGAAAAAAAAATCGTATTTGGTTTTGCTTGTTGTGCTTGTCATATAAATATTTTAGGAAAGGTGCCAATAGCCATCATACCGTCTCTAAAGCAAGCCAACCAAATTACAATGCGAGTGACCTACATTTTATGGTAGAACGATCTAAGGCATCACCCAATAAATGGGATTGTACTGCCACTGACGGAGAGGTTATTGTTTGGATCCTGACTGGTTGGGCTGATTTTGGATTTTCCTAAATGGCTTCTCAATCTTCCTCCATCCAAAAATGGGTAAATTTCCTATAAATTCTGCCATCCCCATTCCTTACCGCATCAGTGTAAGTATGCAGATAGCCCGAAGGAGTGGTAAGCTGTTGTGCATGTCTTAATCTGTCTAAGAAACCTGTCTGTCCGCAGATATCCTCTACTTCTACACCTGGAGATTCATTGTAACATTGATCAGCAGAGAATGGTCGCTCACATCTTGAGGACAACTCTGAGAGAGACATTGTACCGTCACCACGAGGAATGTCGCAGAGAGGTCAGTCAGATGACGCCCTATGAGCTGCGTGGGAAGATAATACTGATGGTGGGTGGATGGCCCATTACTCTTCATTCATTTTTATTTAATTACTAATATATATTTAATTTAATCTTAAGTAAATTATCTATAGAAAAAATTAAGAAGAGATGATTGTTTTTTAAATAGCCCCATCAATAACTCGTGGATGCAATTATAAATAATGGCATCTAATAAATAAATACATTACATAAAATGCCAATTTAATACATAAACACAAATATTAGGTTGAGAAAAATATATTGGAACTCAAATTCAAAACTCATAATAAACGTATGGCTAAGAAAGCAATCAAACACCCTAGCCATCAATATACAAAATAATTGACTGTCCTATTGACCGGCCAACTGAATAAATAAAATATTAAACATATGCCAGAATGACTGAAAGAACACCTGGTTGATATATTTACCAATACAAAAAGTGATCACTCAAAATCCCAAACCAATTAACGACAAACTGATTTGTGGAACATTCTACCGACCATACGAACTATCAAATAATTAATTGAACAATCTTCCAAATAAAAGTCTGATTGACTAACAAATCAAAACAAACGAATACAGGATGTTTTGAGGTTGTGATAGTAATTTGTATTGTAATCGATAATCTCGATTTTGTATATGAATGGTTGTTTTATGTAAAGGGCAGAATCTGAACTATGAGGGATTATTTAAGACTATACACCATTAGCTCACCTTTAAGTAAAAATAATATGTCCATGCATTAAGAGCCGATAAGACATTATAAGATAGAATTGATGAATATATTTTGGCTGCAGGGGAAAAAGCTGCCGATGGATTTCAAAGGCGACCAGGCAGAGGTGACTGATGAAGATGAAGGAGCTGAGACGAACAAGAAGAAAGAGAAGATTCGTAGAGTTCCACTTTGTAAAGAGCTCTCAGATATCATCACCCTGGTGCGGACTAGGTTTTTGGACTTCCAGACATCGAAACAGATCCGTATGATAATTTATTTTTCTAGTTTTTAATTTTTTTTCTATTAATCTATTTTCAGGCTATTAACACATGATGTGTCAACGGGCCAGCTAGTAAATATATAATATGGGAATGACCTTACCTACCTATGACGTCACGGAAAGTCGAGATACGATTTCCCTTGTTAACTTATTTACTTTTTTTTTAATTGAGTTTTAAAGCTAAAATATTAAAACAAAAACCATAAATTCTTAAATAATTCTAAAAAATAGTCTTACATTGTCACTTTTTTTTAAATCCTTGAGTAGTTTTTTAGTAAACTTATTTTAAAAGAATCATCGTATGTCTAGCTAGAATAGGAAACAATAAAACACTAATTTTTTAATGGTGACAATGCTCTCCAGGCGCAAATAGTATAGTGAGCCTTTATACACGTCAGTGGAAGAGGGACATTACTATCAGTAGCTAAACAAAAGCCCTCACAGGGTGAACTACTTTTCCTTTCCTTTCTTTCTATTTCATACATTGGCTTAGAATTGTGATAATGCTTTGAGTGTAAGTGAAGATGCAACCCGCTTTGCAAAATAGCTATGAATTCATCAAGAAGACAAAGTCGTTAAAACAGTAAAAGTACGTATGTTTTTTTTGTTTTTTTTCAGAAACTTTTCGTGAAATGTGTTCCATGAGTGAAGGTATGGCCGGCAAGCTGGCCCACGGAGCCTTCGCTGAGGAATTCGTCAACCACAACAAACTGTTCCTTACCAGAATATTCCCTAACGGCAGTCGTGTAGATTCCAGCAACTACAACCCTCAGGACTTCTGGAATTGTGGCTGTCAAATCGGTACTTCTCCATTCTCAACTCTTACCGCTGTCGACCTCAAGACCTGTTGTTCTTGGATTCAAACCCAACTGGGCTCGATTGATTTTTTCCTTGAACGATAAAAATCCGTAGCACAACTTCCTTCGGAGGAGAAGTAAAGCCGTCGGTCCCATGTCGATTGTGGCTTGTTAAAGAACCCTGGAAGGTTTTTGAAACTACCTTTTCCGGAAAAATGAGTAGGGCCTCTCACTCTAGACCATAGACATTATCGTGTGCTGATATGATCAATCCGTTCAAAACGTGCACGTTAAATAACTCAGATAAATAAATAATAATTCTTACCGCACATCCATTTCAAAGGAATGGCAAACCCAAGGGGAACAGGGAAGTTTTCTGCCCCACCCCACCCCCATTCCGCTCAAAATTCAAAATAATTTTAATTAAAGTCCAATTAATACACATACAGTACAACTATAATATTGAGCACTGATGATATGTTGGTTGCATAAACTAAATTATTTTAAACAAACTTACGACTGGATATTCAAAAGTTATAACGTTACACATCTTTTTTTTTTAGCACCACGTCTTTTTAACCATTCGGGTTTATGCACTTATGTACTAATTGTTATAATGGTTTTAAGGATTAGAAAGGTTATATTTATAAGAAGTGTACCCTCATTTTCACGGCGGTAGAGTGAAAAACTATTTTGGAAAAAACCTAAATACACCCGACCGAGATTCAAACCTCGCTCTCCCCGTCATCGGCAGTCCAGTCTACCGCTAGAGTGACGCTCTGGACCAGGCTTGTCCAAATGGTGGGCCACGGGCCACACGCGGCCCCCAGCAACATATTTTACGGCCCGCGATGTGTTAGAAAAGTTTGAAAAAATATGTAACGTTATCCAGGAGTTCCTTATATATGATCAGACTGAAATTGTTTAAAACTTATAATAATAATAATAATAATAATAATAATAATATTTAGCACCGCGTCTTACTACCCGTTCGGGTTATACGCTTTAGATACTAATTACTCTATTGGATTAGGAATTGGGAAGGTTTAATTAGAGGAAGTGAACCCGCAATTGCGTGGAGGGAGAGTGGAAAAACCACCCCCAGTTCACCCGACCGAGATTCGAACTTCGATCTCCCCGTCCTCAACAGTCGAGCTCAACACGACAAGCGCGTTAGCCAACTACGCCACCGAGGCGGATAAAATTTATTATACAAATGTATTATTTGTTGTAGCCTACTGTACTGTGCATCAACTATCATGATACTTTAAAGTAATATATTAATTAGTTAAAAATAAATGGTTGATACTGTGTAGGCCTAATTTCCCGCACATTATCTAGGAATATAAAATGAGGCCCTTAGTCTACTTCTAGTTGGACAGCCCTGCTCTAGACCGTGCGGGCACTGAACCGGCTGTTACACGTATTAAAGTACACCTAGGCATTATTCGAAATGTTAGGTATATTTTCAAAATGATATATCCCCTCGCCCCCATACAACCCCATCCTATTCATCCTCAAAGTAAGCTCCAGGTTTAAGGAATATTCAATACATTTGTTTATCCGATAAGTCAGTTTAATTTTAAACTTGAAGGAATATATTTACAAAATCACTACTCAAATTCCACCAAAACTTTGGGAATAATTTTTACTTTCTCGCGACCCTTCGGAGCAAGGAGGTATTGTGTCAAAAATATTATATTCAAGATTTTGATGAAGGTCAAAGTTCCATGACCACCTGAATCCCAAAACGTTTTTTCTTTGCCGTGTGTCTGAGTGTCTGTCTGTCTGGGTACCTGAGTGTCTGTGTGTCTGTTTGTCTGTATCTCCACCTATAGCCGAAACTATTTTACTAATAGGGTTAAATCCTGATATCTAGGGGTTAACAAGGTTCCCTCGATGAGTTTTTGTAATTAAATATCTAGTCCTAAATTTAAGGGTAGTTTACTGAAGGGAAATAGGGCTATGATCCCGGTCGTGTTTACAGAAGGTGTTTTTTTCCAAAATGTTTTTCCACTCGCCCATCTCGAAAATGTGGGTACACTTTCTCTAAAAATGGACTAATTCTTAACGCATTAGCTTAATCAGTGCATAGGTGTTTAAAAGCAATGGGTATTAAGACACGGTGATTAAAAAAACTATACGTTAGAGAGATAGAAAATAACTAATTTAAAATGTTAAAAACTCGCCCGAACTGGGACTTGAACCCAGGACCCTTAGGTTAAAAGCCTAATGCTCTACGACTGAGCTATTCGGGCTCTTGGTAACATATTTCTTCAACGTCTTATCCATAGTCTTGGAATACTTAAAAAATATTACCCTTTGAGAGCTTATTTATTATTATTATTATTATTATTATATTTATTATTATTATTAGCACCGCGTCTTACTACCCGTTTGGGTTATACGCACTTACGCTAATGTGTAATGGTAGGGTGATTGTGAGATGAAATGGAGGACCTACAGTTTAACGTGGGATCCAAACCACGATGGAGGCCTGTCATTCCCCACATTCACAAGAAGTCTTGTCAGAGGTGAAGGAAGGGTTTGGTAATCAGATAAATCTGTGCCGGGACCAAGGATTGAAACATGGACCCCCAGCTTATTGATAATCATTGAGTATAATTATTGTCTTTTAATCTCTCATGAGGTGAACACATTGTAACGTGGTTTAAAATGAACTAGATATACATTTAAATTTAATAGACGTTATTATGTTATGTATTGTTTCAAAATAATAACTTTATACTGTAATTTAATGTTTAAATCATGTTGGCGTCTAAAAATGAACATCATTATTGTTTATCATAAAAAAATGTTCGTTAATAATTGAGTGATGTCATTCTTTGTCCACACCATTTCAAAATGACATGATATTTATGAGAACCACTAGGCCTGTGTTAGAGTATGCGTTTTTGTAAGCTTTCTTCTTTATGGTAAATCATATTACACTTGTATTGTTTTATCCCGTATCAGTTAAATATAATTAACAAATAAAAATATATTTGCTCTGATCGCTTTATTTTATTTGTACGGGACTATTGTACCTGGGAAACAATTAGTTTGAATATATAATCATAGGTATTGGTGCGTAATATGTTAATTGATTTGACATATTGCATCATAGCATAAATAGCTTTAGAGATAGATTGTAATAATTTAATCACTTCACATATTGAATTAAACTTATTTTTATATCAATATAACAAAGAGAAAGCTATTGATTTTATCAATGCAACAATAAGTACAATGCAATAGAATATTGTGAAATATGTTGTTATTCATATAAAATTAATTCAATGCCTTAGAGTACTTAACGTATAAAAATAAGCTAAGAATGGCCCAACGTGGGGCGCAAATTCATGACCTTGAGATTAAAAATCTCGTGTTCTGCCAACTGAGATAGCCAGGCTCTTTGATCTACCTATTTTATAAACTATAATATTATTTGTAACGGAACACCGAATATTATAACCAAATATATTAATATTACATCATAGTGATGGAGATTTTAGCTTTCTCTCCCCACAACTGTTTATTAAATCATTTTACACAAAAATATGCGTTTAGTTTTATTGTGGATTAATTTAAATCAGAGCCGTCACTATGTCAGTTAGAACATTTGTTTTTAAAATGGATTATTTTATAAACTATTTAAAGTGTTCCTCACCTAGAAATTTTTGAAATTTGGGTGCCCCTCGAAGCTATTTAGAGTGAACCTCAACTTATTTTTTTAGGATTGTTAGATACCTCAACAAGATAATCTTTGAAGTGGTCTTTCACCGTTAAAATTTTGAAAACTGAATTATTTCAGATACTAAGCTATTTGGGGTGGTCCTCACCTGAGAATTCTTTAAAATGACATGCAACCAGAACCTACTTGGAGTTGTCCTCCCCTAGATATTTCTGAAATTTGGATGACCTTGGAAGCTATTTAGAGCTTTCCTCCCCTGAATTGTTGTGCCAGTTAGAGCCCTCTAGTCTTAGTTATTTTAAGCGGTTTTCTCCGAGCAAATTTTTGGCAACAAAATGCATTTAGAAGTCATTTAGAGTTTGATTTAAGGCCATCTTTCAGCTACATATTCGATAATATCAGAGGATTTGAAATATATCTGGGGGAGGAACCTATTCCAGAGGGTCAGAGTCGCCCACAGTTCCACTGCTCCTGCTGTACACACATACTCTATATTCGGTATTTCCTCGGTCCCGGCACAGATTTATCTGATTACCAAACCCTTCCTTCACCTCTGACAAGACATCTTGTGAATGTGGGGAATGCCAGGCCTCCACCGTGGTTCGGATCCCACGTTAAACTGTAGGTCCTCCATTTCATCTCACAATCACCCTACCATTACACATTAGCGTAAGTGCGTATAACCCGAACGGGTGGTAAGACGCGGTGCTAATAATAATAATATATTCGGTATTCATGGATGAACTGTTCTCAGGCAATTATTAGTCTTATTTGACGCGTGGTAGTCTACCGTCTCTATGAGTAACAATGTTTGTTACTCGCCATGCACGACAAATATTCATACATGAAAACCAATATTTGTTCCACACTTGCGTGAGTCATATAAAAAATTAAATAAACGTGGACGAATAACGAACGTGTGACCCGGATTAAGAGGTGTCTGCGCGTAAACAGATAAAAAATTGCATAATTTATCTGTGTTGTATTTTCTTTCTAAAATATGAACATTCATTTTGTTTTTTTGTATTAGTTTACTAACTTTCACTAGGGGGTCAATTTACCCTTTGACCCTCCTACCCCCCTGAATCCGCACCTGGCAGCTAGCACAGTCAGGGTTTAAATTAACTTTAAAAACCTATTAGATAGGTGTACACAATAATTTTAAAAAAAATGTTGTTGGTGCACCTGTGATATTTATAAAATTCCATTAAGCTTCTATCAAAGTTTGAAATTCAGTCTTCAGCCTTGGTTATGTAAATACATCTTAAGGGTCATGTAAAATTCATTAACATATACATATATATTTTATTCAAAATATATTAATTAATACATTATTTTTGATACAATTTATTTTGAATGTAATTTATCATACATATATATTTAAAAATATGTATATCTTATATTCTGCACCCACGACTTTTGGATACAAAATTAATGAAAAATTACATCTGGGAGTACGCGAACCAAAAAGGTCGTATTCTGTGCTCTAGATACATTTTTTATCAAATTATTTTTTTATTTTTTTTAAACATAATAAACAATAAATTAGCTATTCGCCAACAAAGTTAGAATATTTAACGATCCTAAATGGACATAATGCCATATAAAACAACTTGATCGTTACTAGTTACCTTCTTTAAAGTAATTCCGATGACGTAAATCCAATTAACCAATTTTGTTCTTTAATCTCTTATTAATGAATCAAATGACAGTGTGAGTATGATCATTTATTTGTATTCGTTTAAATCCATGGTAATTTGATGAAATATGGCCTTACATTATAAAACAAATGTTCTGAATGTGAAATTATATATATTTATATATTTTGCTACTATCAGATATTATTAAAAACGTGTAATCACGGATTATCAATATTTATTAAGGTATTAAACGTTAATTACACACTTGGTATTAGTACAGTTTTCATCATTTTCGCTAACGAAATTTTTTATTTATGAATGAATGTCAATGATTAAAATTTTAAAGCTTTTATATTAACTACATATAAAACATGAACTTAATAGTTTGCTGGTTTTTATAACATGATTCCTTAACTAAGATGAGATGAGCCCAAAGCTAGATAGTGTCAGTAAATCTGTGACATATTGTTAAAGACAATTTATGTTAACTTTTCGAAATTACATTGAGCTGTATGCTAATTAATCGTATTGTTATTTTTTACAGTGGGTTATACTCTTTTAAATTATACTAAATATAATATATGCATATATATATATGTGTGTGTGTGTGTGTGTGTGTGNTATATATATATGTGTGTGTGTGTGGGTGTGTGTGTGTGTGTGTGTGTGTGTGTGTGTGTGTGTGTGTGTGTGTGACACAAACCCTATGAAGAGAAAACTAATGTGCCAAAGAAAATACAAATAATATATCAAAGGGATCAACAATAAAAAAAATTATATTTAAAAACATTTTGAGTGAATTTCCCGGCCAACAATGTATAAAATCTGAACTAGCTAAGTTGGTAGAGCGTTAAACTTTAGATCTAAAGGTCCCTGGTTCAATCCCGGTTTTCAGAAGACCTCCGTTTATCTTTAGATATGGATTAAGTTATTCCACCATTATAAATGATTACGTTGATTATCAAATAATTATGTGTTTGATCGAATCTCTATGTATAAATATTTTAATGCTCCTTAATAGCAATTTCTTCCATTCAATAAATGTTCAAAAATAAATATAGACCTAAAATGAAAATAATTCTACATCAGTTATTGAGAGTAAACATCTTGAATTTCACAAATCGTAAATATGGTTTAAATATAAAGTATTAACTGCCTTTGGAGTAGTCATTTATTCCGTTGTGATTAAATGTTCTGACAAGACATCTTGTGAATGTGGGGAATGCCAGGCCTCCACCGTGGTTCGGATTCCACGTTAAACTGTAGGTCCTCCTTTCATCTCTCAATCACCCTACCATTACACATTAGCGTAAGAACTTATAACCCGAACGGGTAGTAAGACGTGATGCTAATAATAATAATAATTAAATGTTAATATAAAATTAGCATTGTGCTTGTTAGAATAAAAAACTCGCCCGAACTGGGACTTGAATCCAGGACCCTTAGGTTAAAAGCCTAATGCTCTACGACTGAGCTATCCGGGCTCTTGATAACTGATTATTTTATCGCTGGTCTTGGAGTATTTAAAAATAGTAGCCTCTGAGAGCGTATTGATAATAATCATTGAATATAATTATATTTTAATATCTCTCACGGGGTGAACTCAATGTAACATGGTTTAAAATGAATAATATATATATTTAAATTTAACGAATGAAATAATTCTAGATAATATTTTTAGACTATTATTATAAATTCAAAGCATGTTGTCATTTAAAATTAAATACCATAATAATTGTTTAACTTTTACGTTACTTTCACATAACTTTTTATGAACACCATTTTGACATTATATTATATAGAGCAGTAGTCCTCAAACTGGGGTACGTGAACCCCCAGGGGTACGTAAGCGAATTTCAGGGTGTACATAAGCAGCTCTCAAGGTAAATTGACAAAATGACAAGAGAACCAAACAAGGTGGGGAATTTTCTAGATAAATTAGGGAATTTTCTCTTTTGATTGATTACCTTATATTTGTCATCTGGAGAAACATTAGCCTATAGTGGGGGTACATTAAAGTTTAGACATCTTGTCATGACAAAGGGGTACAATTTAAGAAATATTTGAGAAATGCTTATATAGAGCACACATCTGTTTAGTTAAAGTTTTTTTTATGTTGTTCTTTATGGCAAATATTTATATTATTATTTTAAGTCTCGGGAAGGAAAAGTGACTTTTAGAATATGTAAAATTGTTTTGGGGATATTTATGAAAAAGGAATTTGATGTCTAATGAATTTAAGTTCAGTTAGGCTTAGGTTTGTATAAATGTTGGAAAACAAGAGGTGACCTGGTGGTCTAGGGGTAAGGTGTCGGACTTCTTTATTGGGGGTCCGGAGTTCAATCCTTGGTCCCGGCACAGATTTACCTGATTACCAAACCCTTCCTTCACCTCTGACAAGACGTGTATTAATCACAACTTGTGAATGTGTTGAACGCCAGGCCTCCATCGTAGTTCGGATTCCACGTTAAACTGTAGGTTCTCCATTTTATCTTACAATCACCCTACCATTACACATTAGCGTAAATGCGTATAACCCGAACGGGTAGTAAGACGCGGTGCTGATAATAATACACACAAGATTTTTTTACAAAAATTATGAAAAAATTTAGCACCATGTGGTACTACTCATTTTGATAATACTCTTACTTCAAAAACATGATTAATTTAATACATAACTTATATATATAATGTAAATATATATATAGATATAGTACTATATAAATATATAACTAATCCTTTAAAAAATACTTAATAAAAATCTAAAGGCTTATAAATAATGTTAGCAATATATTTTAAGGAATCTCCATTATATACTTCCAGTGGCTCTCAACTTCCAGACACCAGGTCAAATGATGGACTTGTATGATGGAAAGTTTCGTCAAAATGGCGGCTGCGGTTACGTCCTCAAGCCTGCCATCATGAGAGATCAGATTTCCTTCTTTAGTGCCAATGCGAAGGACTTGATACCGGGGGTGTCACCTCAAATTCTTCACCTCAAGGTAAGTAATCGTTGCTGACATTTTCATTTATCTCAACTAACTCACTGAAATTTGCTACCGCACACACGATATACTTCATTCACAAGATGTATAGATTGTTTGGGGTGACTAATGTTACGTGTTTGACTCATACATGTAGTGAGAAGGATTATCATCAAGTGGTGAGCTAGTGTCCAGTATCACCAAGAGTATTTACTCACTATATGCCACTAGGAACTCCAAAGTTCACCGCCGCACTTACAAAAGTACTAGTTCCTATCTTGAGCTAGTTCTATCCAGTCCACCTCATTACACCCTGTCCCTATATTGAGATAGTTCTATCTATTTCACATCATTACACCCTATTCCTATCTTGAGCTAGTTTTATCCAGTCAATCTCATTATATTCTGTCTCTTTCAAGACCATTCTAATGTTATCCTCCCATCTGCGTCTAGGTTTTTCCAATGGTCTTTTCTCGTTGTGGTACCTTAACGTGGTTTAGATTCTTCCGTTCACGCTGCATGTCCTGCCCACCGTAATAAGCTCAAGTTGATTAACCTATCAATGTCCGTTGATCAGTACAGGGTATGTAACTCATAACTATATAAATTCTTCCCCTCCCCAGTATCTTCATACCATTTTGGACCAAATATTCTCCTTAACACCTTGTTTTCGAACATCCTATTTTTTTTTTTTTTTTTAAGGTAAGAGACCATGTTTCACATCCATAAAGAACAACAAAGAGTTAAATTATTGTTTTGTATATTATTCTGAGTTTTACATTTCTTGACAGCAGAGAGGATGTCAACAACTTAATAACCGAGTCATGAAATGGATTTTCTGACTGTATCCATTTCCTAATTTCCACTCTAATATTGTGAATGGTAGTTGAAATTATTATTAAATATTTGAGCACATAAATCATGTCAAATGAGATATACAGGTTGTTCGGAAACTCATAGTTCAAAATTTACATATAGTTTGTTTTAACCAAAAGTAATACAAAATCCCTCTACACTTACATCCGGAAAACTATGCTAATACCATTAAATTGTGTTCAAAGTTTCAACGTATAGCGCCGGGAGAACATAGCCGGGCAAGCATGCGTGTACAACAGGTTGCATAGGAGCTAGGCGCATGGCACTGCACATGTAATAATGGCAAACACTTTATGTGATGTAGGACCATTAATGTTGACCCTCAGAACGTATTCACATTTCTAGATGGACTGGTGTGTTGTTTACTATTAATCGTGGTATATTCTGCTGCCGTGCTCCAAGATGTAGATATGTGTAGTGCCGCACTCCTAGCTCCTATGCAACCAGTTGTACACGCATGCTTGACAGCTATGGCCTTCAGGCGCTGTGGTATTAGCATTGGTTTCCGGATCTAAGTAGATAGGGACTTTGTATTACTTTTGGTTCAAAACAATTACATGGGCAGTTTGGACTGTGAGTTTCCAAACACACTGTATATGTAGGCTTTTTAATTTTTAAGGCAGACCAATTTATGTTATTCTCTAAATTGCTAGTTGAATAGACCTGTGAATATTTCTCTCCTGCCTGCCAGACAGTGTGATATGTTGTGGTACTTGTCAGGTGATAAGTGCTCAGTACCTGCCTCGTCCAAGAGGATCTACAGCCAAAGGAGATGTCATCGATCCTTACATCATGGTCCAAGTGTTTGGCATACCCTCGGACTGCACAGGTATTCATTCAAGTGCATCCCTTTCCTATCACTTAGACTTTCCTTATTTAGTGGGGTGACGTTTGGATTCGACACGTGTACAGTCAGAGAGGAAGAATAAATCAAGAGAAAGCTTAATGTGTTTGGAATGACATATCTAAGAAATGTATGTGGAAAAACTCATATGGGCATAGTCAGTGATGAGTGGTTTCTTAAGAAGTGATGTTTGAAAGGGAATGCAATAGATCAATGTGAAAGAAGTGTCTTACGTTGGTTTGGACGTGCTGAAAGGAAGAGTTTGGATCGGGTGACGAAGAAAATATATGAAGGTAGAGTGTGATGATCAAAAGAAGGGGGTAGGCCATGTAAGACCTGGCTAAATGTGTTTTAGACGAATGTGTGAAAAAGAGAAACATTAAAAGTTTTAATAATAAAAGAGCATGTATGTTGTTGAAGCGAAGGAAGTACACAAGGATAAGGAAATGTGAAGAAAATTAGTGAGAATGGATTAATTATGGAGTTGTTTTTTTAGAGATTAATGTACAGTGATTTCCTTGACCCTTAAGGGTACGGCGTGATTAGGTATGTTTGTATTTAAATGTGATTGTGGAGTGTGTAGATGGTGAAATGGATTAAAATGGTCAAAACATAAAATATTAAGAAAAGTGAGAGATTTTCGAGTGTTTCTGCGGTTTCACAACTGTCATATTTTGTTTTATAATCAAAACTATAAATATTATTAGGACTCTAAATTTATAAGAATTATCTTTCAATTTAGATTTAAAATAGCATGTTTATTATTTGTTTTTGGGATGATTGATTTGTTAAACTTAATCCACACACCTGATCAGTTTCAATTTAATTAATATCGTACTCGTTTTGTTATTACAGAAAGAAAAACAAGAACCGTATCCCATGAAGGGGATAGTCCTATTTATGAAGAAACTTTTGAATTTCAAGTCACTTTACCTGAAATAGCATTATTGCGGTTTGTCATCTTAGATGATGATTACATAGGAGATGACTTTATTGGCCAGTATAGCATTCCATTTGAATGTCTTCAAACAGGTACAGTACTTAATAGGTTTCCTTGAAACTATTTGAAAATAACAACTTTATCGTGTATCAAATGTATCAGCTACTAAACAAAACCTGTAATTTATATATATATATATATATATATATATATATATATATATATATATATATATA
>CABFOV010002256.1:0-31860 GCA_902141375.1 Timema poppense | reverse complement strand
GGATAGGGTGTAATGAGGTGGACTGAATAGAACTAGCTCAAGATAGGGATAGGGTGTAATGAGGTGGACTGAATAGAACTAGCTCAAGATAGGTATAGTGTGTAATGGGGTGGACTGGATATAACTAGCTCAAGATAGGTATAGGGTGTAATGAGGAGGACTGGATGGATCTATCTCAAGATAGGGATAGGCTGTAATGAGGTGGACTGAATAGAACTAGCTCAAGATAGGTATAGGGTGTAATGAGGTTGGACTGAATAGAACTAGCTCACGATAGGGATAGGGTGTAGGGAGGTGGACTGGATAGAGCTAGCTCAAGATAGGTAAAGGGTTTAATGAGGTGGACTGGATAGAACTAGATCAAGATAGGGATAGGGTGTAATGAGATTGACTCGATAAAACTATCTCAAGATAGGGATAGGGTGTAATGAGGTGGAGTGGATAGAACTAGCTTAAGATAGGGATAGGGTGTAATGAGATGGACTGGATAGAGCTAGCTCAAGATAGGGATAGGGTGTAATGAGGTGGACTGGATAGAACTAGCTTAAGATAGGGATAGGGTGTAATGAGATGGACTGGATAGAGCTAGCTCAAGATAGGGAAAGGGTGTAGGGAGGTGGACTGGATATAGCTAGCTCAAGATAGGGAAAGGGTGTAGGGAGGTGGACTGGATATAGCTAGCTCAAGATAGGGAAAGGGTTTAATGAGGTGGACTGGATAGAACTAGATCAATATAGGGATAGGGTGTAATGAAGTGGACTGGATATAGTTAACTCAAGATAGAGACAGGTGGCCTACTTTTGTAATTGTGGCAGTTAACGTTCAAGTTTCTAATGCCATAGAGTAAACAGGAAACTAACACTAACGGATGATAAGATTAATTCAGTAAATACAATAAAATAATGTTTTTAAGCACCACACCTGACTACCAGCTTGGGTAATATGCTTATTTATTAATTACGTTAATGGTTTTAAGGATTAGGAAGGTTATATTTAGAGGAAATGTACTGGCATTTTTTGAGGAGGTAGAGTGGAAAACCATCTGGAAAAACCATCGTCAGTGTAACCGACCAAGATTCGAACCTCTATCTCCCCGTCATGGGAAGTCTAGGCTAATGCGAGAGTAGCGCGTTAGACCATGTGGCCACCAAAGCATGTAAATTAAAGTTAAACTTAAGTCTTGATTTAACCATTGGTGCACACATTGCTAATGCAGTCATTTGATGATAGTTTAAGATCTATAATTTTTTTATAAATATCTTATGTTAGTGATTTTAACGATTGTGTTACCTCCCTCAGTGGCTGCATGGTCTAAGGCGTCACTTTCGTGTTGGACTAGACTACCGATGACAAGGAGTTTGGGGTTCGAATCCCCGTCGGGTGTACTGAGAGTGATTTCTCTCAAATTGTTTTCCATTCTCCCTCCACGTGAATGCTTGTACACTTCTTCTATATTCAACCTTCCTAATCCCTAAAACCATTAGTGTAATTGGTATATAAGTAAGTAGTAAGAAGTTGTGATAAGCATATAATATTTTGTTTAAAATGGGTATCATGGGAGTGTTTGACATTACAAATAATATATTTCGGATTAAATTACTAAATATATTATTCAAGGATTTTTTAGTAAATCCTACATGAATAATGTTTCATAAGATTAACCAAATTCTATGCTTGTTTTCCTAATTTAAGGTTAGTTAACTTATATACATGTTAATTATAACACAAACAATAATAAGCTATATGATAATGTTTATTTTTGTGTGATACCCATTTATTTTATTTTATTGCGCTACGTTTATTAAATATTTGGTTGTTGTCCCAGGTTACCGTCATATACGATTGTTGTCAAACACTGGAGAACCGCTTGAAAACGCAACTCTATTTGTACACGTGGCTATTACTAACAAAAAAGGTGGTGGGGTGAGTTATTCTTTCATACTATTTTAACTTACAGAATTCTTAACCTGACTAAATACTTTGTCTCACTCAAACTCGCATTTATTGGTATAGGTTGACATGTTTTATATATATCCATTAAGCTTGCCTTTTTTTTTTATCTTGATAGAATACTCAAACGGGTTTTACCTAAAGGGGAGTTGACATTGAGGCAACTAGTGGCCTACGGATAGATCGTTGTACACCTAAGCGTTTTTTTTAATATTGTAGCCTTATTTGTATAATATGTTTATGTACACAAGTATAGAATGTTCATAGTTTAATATTGAAAAGAAGTAGTATTTACCCATCGTTATTTTTGTTTCCAAAAAACAGGGGGTACATTTTATTAATTGATTATGGGCTTATGGGTAAAATTTTGGGAAATACTGATAAAGATTATGGCATGAGTTCTTACATAATTCTTTGATATATTATTTGTCAATCAATCAGTGTGTAGTGAAAAGATATTATGAATTAAAAAATTACTAGCCTGTAGTGAGGAACAAGATATTCCTCTCAAAGCGCTGATCTGAGGATGATGTTGAATGATCGAAATTAGTCGTCCAATGATAGCTGCTCACGAAACGTTGCAACAGGAGAAAGGGATTACTAAAGTCTGTTCAGCGTAGGAATTTGTTTTCTGTAAGGCCCTTTTACCTACCAGAAGGCTATTATATAGTAGAATATTGGTAGGGAAAAAAACCTTTCAGATAGTAATTCCTACCGTGAATGGAGTATACTAAAATCTTCAATCAGTAAATTTCAACTTTTCTATACTTTTTCTATATTTCTTTACTAATTTTTTCACCTTTTTGCAATACATTTTTCTAGAACTAATTCCTTATTCTTTCTATTTCAATAAAATATATAAAATAAATACACGATCATGAGTGATAAATATTAGAATATTGAGTGATTAACATAAATTGTATTTAAAACAACACATATTTTGAACATTGTTAACGAGCATGATAATTTTGATTGTAATGTGTCTCTTTCTTAATTTGTTTGTTTATTGCTACAATGTCTCCTATGTTTTTAAAAATTCTACTTTCATTCTTTGTGATATAAAATGAATGGTGTTTTATGAATGTTCTTTAAACTTGTTTAGTATTTAATACAACTTTTTATGATTATTTAACGTTTTATATCCTTTCACTACAAATTAATTGCTCCACAAATAGTATTATCTTTCCTTACTCAATTTTAAAATGTGTTTTAAAGATATGTCAGCTATTTAGAAAAACCGAGAATCAGACGACGTCTATTGTGTAATTTTTCGGACTTATTTGTAATAAGTATTTGTTAGCACGGAATTTCTTTATTCCCATTAATACGCGTGAGCAAACTGAGTGAGGTCAGTTTCCAATCTGGTGTTTGGGTTACGTTGTGTGGCTGCTGGTACGACTGAGCCACCGGGAACGATGAAGCCAATTCCTCTACAGCTGCACGCCTCTTTGTGTCGGGAGTGCGCATGCGTTGTCAAGAGTTCCCAACAGCTCTTGTATCCAATCTCATTTATGGTAAAACATTAACTTAATCGTTTCATTAAGAGATTGACAATATTGAGTCCAGAGTACGTCCCCATTGTATTAATTGACTGACTCGTGTTCGAAATATATATATTTGCTCTTGTTTTAAACCGTTACCATTGGTAACACTGGACACGCCCTTATTTGTGCAGTTTTCTTTATCAGTTATTAATACACGAGATAAGATTAGACTTTTGGAACTAATACACACGTCTATCAAGTCCTCTAGGAGATTAGTACTCTTTTAACATGATTGTCAGTAACCAATGTTTGTTCTGACCAAATATAATGCAAGTACAGCTTTAATCATGTCATCGTCATGGACTGTTTCTAACCTGTGGCTGGGCCCGTTTAGTAAAATGCCTCCATCTCTCTCTAGATCCTTCCATCATTCTTCCTCCTGAACTCTCTTCTACTCTCCTGCTCTCACTTGCACACTTGCTTCTATCTGATGCTCCATCCCATCTCTTACTTGGTCTCCCTTGCAGCCTCTTCCCTACATTCTTCATATCCATTAATCTTCTTGGAATCCTCTCCCCTTCCATCTTCATTATGTGTCCATACCATCTCATCCGAGCTTCCTCTACTATCTCATGTACCCCAACTCTAGATCTTACATCTCATCTTCATCATGTAAGATTTGTAAAACACTTTGATGTGAAAACCCAGCAGCATAACCTATTCTAATATTGGTTCACAGATTAGTTTCAACCATTTTTAAAAACTTGTTACTAAACTTCCACAGTTCATTTGGTGGATATTCGTTCCCTATTATTCCAAGTTGTGGCAGATAAACAGACACTTCCATGAAAATGACCATTCCCTACATAAAACGTTCGACAATGCAGTAATCGACGATCTGAAAATTCCCCAAACTAAATGTTCAGAGCTTTAATATCGTTCTTATAAACGTTCTAGAGGTAACACACACATGTTAGCTATTCCCTCAAATATATACTCCATTTACAATCAGAACAAAGAAACATTAGTAGCAAACACTCAGAAAGCACATATTACTCAGAACATATGATTACATTCACTGACTACCTAACACTGCTGGATAATGAGCGTGCGCAATTAGTATGTCTCTAATATATTTGTCAGAATTTAAATAGCAATGGAATTTTGACACCTGTCACCTCCACCTTTAACAAAGTATTTTTCAAAAGCCATAATGTATGTAAGAATCATATTAACTTTATTATTTCTTATGGAAGATCCCATCATATTACTACATTGGATTTTGTACCAGCCTTTATATTGATTGTTTGGTCTATTAACGGTGATCACAGACCTTGAAAACAACGCTACAAGAGCACAAGCTGCCTTTACCACGTTCAATCCTGAGCCTTCTCCTTCCAATCCTCCTCCACAGCCAGCTCCTGGAGATCTCTTACCCACATCATCACTCCATCTTGATAAGTCCTGAGCTTTCCCCCTCCAATCCTTCTCCACACCCAACTCCTTTAGATCTCTAGCCACATCGTCACTTCATATTGATCAGTCCTGAGCATTTTCCTTCCAATCTTCCTCCACAGCCAGCTCCTGGAGATCTCTGACCACATCGTCCCTCCATCTTGATAAGTCCTGAGCCTTCTCCCTCCATTCCTCCTCAACACCCAGCTCCTGGAGATCTCTACCCACATCGTCACTCCACCGTGTTCTGGGTCGCCCCAGAGGTCCTCGAGTATCAGGTATACCGTCCATGACAGCTCTCGGACTTCATTTCAGTTTTATTCTGGCTCATGCCCTGACCATCTAATCCTGTTGATCTCATTTTTTGTATTATATCCGGTTGCTCCATCAACTCGTGGTTCTTTCTCCTATATCTACCCCATATTTTGCTGATGACCTTCATTCAAAGTCCCTCAGTATCTCCCTATACCTTTTTACTACTGGACAAATACTAGCGTAGTGTGTCTTTATCTTTGTTCTCGTGGATATACTTCTGGAACCAAGCAAGGTCTTTAGACTGTAGTAGTTTCGGGAATCAGCCATCATTCTTTCATTCAGCTCATCCTTGATGTTGTTACAGTCATTGAAACAGCATCCAAGATATCTGAATTTATTTACCTTTCTCAGCTTCATAAATCCTGACTTTACTGTTCCCTCATTCGGTCTCCTTCTTGACAAGATTATTACCTCCATTTTTTCTCCACTCATATGTAACCCAAACTCTTTGACGTTCCTCTCTATTTCCAGGGCTATCTGTTTAATCTCCGTCTCCTTCTCAGCTAATAGCGCAATGTTGTTGGCAAACGTCAAGCATCAGTGCCTTCCATTCATCATAACACCATTACAGTACTTTCTCTTGAAATTTATATATTATCATATAATGTTTAAATTTAAACAATACAGTAGACCTTTTTTTAGTTCGAAGTCCAAGGAATTTCTAAAAATAATCAAAATATCCTTAATTCGAATTAACCAATTTTATGATTATCTAGGCAGCTGATACAAAATAAATCAATAACTTAAAAATGTGTTACATACAAACATACATATTTAAATAATGTTATATATGTGTAAATACATGAAAAAACAAGAAAAATTTAAATACAAAAAATAAAACTTGGAAAAAATAACACACAAAAACTGTAGACTTAAATCAGTCAGTCATTATTACATAGTGACACAGAAACATGAAAGTCGAGCCTACACATCCCTTGTTATAGGCAACCCGCTCGACCCCAGTGTAGAATTCCCCGCTTTATATTTTACTATATACGTCAATAACTCTTAACTTTGACATTCTTTCCATTCGGGATGGTTTAATAAATATTTTTAAGTTAGGTTTGAAATAAATATGTCTACAAACTTGAAAAAGATTATTCAAATATTTCCTTCTAAAACTCGAATTAAAAGTTCTATTTTACCATTGATTTAAATGGGGATTTCTTTGGTAATCATGGTGAGTTCAAATTATCCAATTTTTCAAATCAACCAATGTCAGATTAGTCAAATCCTACCGTATTACAAAATTTAATTACGTAGAAAAGTAAGTAGATATTCTTTAAGTTGTATATTTTCAAACACGAAAAAAAAAATCAAAGCAACCAAATGTTACATTTGGCACCACAAAGAACTAGCAGAGCTAACCGAGCAACAAAATTTGTCTCCTTTTTGCGATTTTAACTTCTGCATTGATGTTAGATAATTCTTTATTCCACCCAATTAGGCTATTTTCAAACGTGGCATGAGCTTAGGAATGAATTAGTCTATCTTTGGCTTTAAACTACGCGTTAATTTTTATACGCTATTTAATGTCATCTTTAGCGAATGGTGTTTTATCTTCTATTACACTGCATTTTATTCCCTAGCAAGTATATTATATAAAGTGCCAGAGGAGCTGTGTAGAAAATCAGGCAAACACAAACTAAGGAAAAGAGAAATTGCATTGTTTAATATAAGGTTTTGGTAGCATTAATTTAAAGGAAATTTTAATTATTCGTATATCTTCAATCAATATAATTTGCAGGCTAACTAAATACCAGTAACTTAAGGTTTACAATATTATTCCGGCTTCTCAATAAAATTCAACCTAACTTAGAAGTATTTTTTTAAATGGATAAAGTGCTTTTTTTTTATAAATTATTGAGCGATCCCTTAAACCAATCTAAGACTCTTCCCCATTGAAGAGACATCTCAATTTAGAGAAAATTATATGTGTGTGGCTATCACAATATATATTTGTTAAAGCATATTTCGAATTGTCATCTTATGAAATAAATATCCAAGCTTTATTCTAAGGAAAATAGTTGGTCCATAAAGGGCTGTGGAGTGGAGGAGGTCACATAATAACGTGTTACATATCTTGTACTCCTCACAAGACGTTGTTAGTGTTATCAAATCTTGCAGATTATGAGCAGGACATTCAGCGCGAATAAAATAATCTATAACTATGTTCAGGTTATTTACTGGCAAGAAGATACCATTGTGAATTCCTAGGCACAGATAGGAGGATAGCATTAAAATGGACCTGAAAGATATAGGGTGTAATGAGGTGGACTGGATAGAACTAGCTAAAGGTAGAGGTAGGGTGTAATGAGGTGGACTGGATAGAACTTGCTCCAAATATCGATAGGTAGTGTTTAAAGTGCATCAATCAACTTTAGAGGTCCTAATTCCATAGAGTTAAGTGTTACTATGGTTACAAGGAATTAACCTAAAAGGAAAATAAAACTAAATAAGCCAAATAAAATTATTAATGTCTGTCAACCACACTTTTGAATTTTAAAAAATTCACAAGAAATAAAAAGTGTAATATTTTTTTCAGGGTTTTTCTTACAGCCAGTTGTTGTGCCCTCCGGTCCATCATTTAATTTTCAGAGTCCAATCTTCTATCAGACACTCCAAGAAGAAGGTGACCAATTGATTAAACATTTAGAATGACGTGCCATGCATCTTGCATCACTCACTAACTATATATGTCATCTCTCTGATTATATAGAAACAATGAGAAAAGTATATCATTGGCACGCGATGGCTTTTTTGTTATTGTAATGTTTATTGTAGACAGCAAGTATTAATATATTAAAGCGTGCACAGTCCTCTCATTGAAATGGTTCATTCTAGCACTATAATGCTTTTAATGTGATGATCAATATTAACCAAGGTTTAAAGCAATAAGCATGTTTCTACATTCAAAATAATTTCATTTTATTTTCATTCTAATCAATGATCACTCTGGAATGACTTTAATCAGCTACGCTCAGTAAACTTTTTAGTGTTAAGCTTATCTGACGATCATGTTTGACTCCATTCCATTGGTAAATGATTTTGATGAAATTATTGGTGTTGTATTTATGATTCTGGGGTTAATATATTTACATATATATCTTATAGATTGACAAAGTTTCGTCAGAACCACTAAGTACTTAGGGCAATCCAAAGTAAAAAAAAAAAATTACGTGTTATACATTATTTCACCGGTATCAATATTAATCTCTTCCTTACATTTGAGAAAAAAAATCAGAAATAGCTACAACATATAATAAAATCTATATCTTGTTTGGGTTCACACTTATGGTCATTAATTAAAATTAAACAGATATATTCATGTATATACTATTAATATTATTATGATAATATAAAACTGTGTGTCTATTTTCTGCGTAGAATGTATCTGCAATGCTTATATATATATATATATATATCCTTGGAACATATCCACTGAATATTAATTTTAATATATTTATTTGTACAGTATTTTATGTCATTGTGTCGAAGATGAAACATGCGACTATAATTACAAAAATAATTACATGAAGACAGTTCATTAAGATTAAAACAAAATCTTCATTTTTTGTAACTAAAAAACATAATTAGTTAGGTAAGAAGATTTGTTCAACAGTTGAGTACCCTACAGGGGTGGATCCAGATCATTTTCATAGGGGGGTGGGGTCATAGTTATAAATAACATAGTTACTTACCATGTTAGATTTCTGTTTAAAGCCATTTAATAGTTTATCATTCATATTTGATCTTATGCATGTTTTAAATCGTGGTCATCCTCTCCATTTGTTTTGTAAATCAGAGTGGTCCTCCTTAGATAATTTTTTGAAAAATTGTTCCTTCTAGAAGCTATGAGTAGTCTTGGTCTTGATTTTTTTAATTAGATTATTTTATAAGCAATTTAAAGCGTTTACCAGCCAGAAATTTTTGAAATTTGGATGACCCTCGAAGCTATTTAGAGTGAGCCTCACCTAATTTTTTTACGATAGCTAGATACCTCTACAAGATAATCTTTGAAATGGTCTTCCACTGACAAAATTTTGAAAATTGAATCATTTCAGAAACCAGGTTATTTGGGGTGGTCCTCACCTGAAAATTCTTCAAATTGACATGCATCTAGAAGATATTTGGAGTTGTCCTCCCTTAGACATTTTTGAAATTTGGATGACCTTGGAAGCTATTTAGAGCTTTCCTCCCATGAATTTTTGTGTCAGTTAGATTCCTCTAGTCTAGTAGTTGTTTGAAGCGGTCTTCTCCGGCAAACTTTTGACAATAAAATGCATCTAGAAGTCATTTAAGGCCATCTTTCAACTTGATATTCGATAATATCAGAGGATTTGAAATATATCTAGGGGGAAACTTATTCAAGGGAGGGGAAAATTATTTCCAGGGGGGTATTTGCGTGAGCAATATCGAACACTGATTAATCATGGACGAATAATGCACGGCTTAAGAGGTGTCTGCAAGTAAACATATAAAAGAGTGTATAGTTTATTTGCGTCGTATTTTCTTTCTAAAATTTGAACTATCATTTTGTTTTTGTATTAATTTTCTATCTTTCACAGGGGGTCAACTGAACCTTTGAACCCCCTTCCTCCCCCGCCATCCCCCTCCGAACACTACCCAATTTAAACCGCATCAATGACCCCATTGTCTAAGGTGTTACTCGCGTGAGATACTGCAATGTTGATGATGGGGAGGTTAGGTTCGAGTTCTGGCCAGGTGTATTTCAATGTGGTTTTCCACTATCCCTCCACGCAAATGAAGGTACATTAACATTAAATTATATTTTCCTCATCCCTACCCCATTAGTGTAAATATGTGGGGAGACCGGATGGTTAGTAAGACTCAGTGTTAAGGAAAATATTCATTACAGTAATTGTATTTTACATGTTCTTAAGTTTAGGAATAAATCAGTAAGTAGATTCAGCTCAGTTGGCTAATTGTATGCGAATTTATATTCTCTTAATTTGAAAAGATAAAGGAATATTAATAACACAACGTAAAAGTTTTATCATTGTTAAAATAAAAACAGATTTAATTCACAAGAATGCATGCAAAGAATTAACTCTTCATAGAGGCATGCGCACGCTTCTTTGAAAATACATTGCATGTAAATTGGACTAGCCTTTTCAATTTTAGTGAAAGTTATACAAGAACATATTTGACAATAAATTACAAGGTATGTGAGCCATATAAGACAATATAGACCATTAAGGTGCGGCAGAAGGGAGCGCAAGTATTTTTACAGTTTTTATAACATTACATTATTTTGGCCAAAATAAAGTAAGTATTTCTCTAGTAGCAACATAGAGTTTAGTTTTCTTCACTTGCTAATATCAACAGATCTTGAATATCTGTCAAGGATGTCCTGGAATTTGGTCAAAACTTTTTCTCTTTATTTATAAAAAGTTTTGACCAAATTCCAAGACATCCTTGACAGATATTCAAGATCTGTTGATATTAGCATGTGAAGAAAACTAAACAGATCTTGAATATCTGTCAAGTATGTCTTGGAATTTGGTCAAAACTTTTTATAAATAAAGAGAAAAAGTTTTGACCAAATTCCAGGACATCCTTGACAGATATTCAAGATCTGTTGATATTAGCAAGTGAAGAAAACTAAACTCTATGTTGCTACTGGAGAAATATTTAATTTATTTTGGCCAAAAAATTGCAATTCTATAAAAACTGTAAAAATACTTGCGCTCCTTCTACCGCACCTTAAGGCCAACTAATGGTTTATGAAAAACAGGCGAATAATTCCACTAGATAGCAGCACCTTCTTGTTCGGTATGCTCTGCTGAGCGATAAGAAACATCAATCATTGTTTGGTCCTCTGTGAGCGTTAATGCAGAAAGGAAGAAAGGTTTTGACCGGTGATAATTTCGTCGATACTACCACGCGGTTAGTACATTTGTGTTTATTGCTCCGTGTATATTTTATGAAAATCTAAAAGAAGTTTTATAATAGCATCTCAGCTATGATTTTTATAGGTAAAAATTTAAACTAAAACGTATGAAGCCTTGTAAGGCCCAGAGCTGGCCGTATTAGTGGTACACAAGTTTACAAGGCGAGCTGGTACTGTTTTATTTGTGAGGATGACAGAATCACAGATATGATTTCGTGTGAAACTTGTTTCAGATATGGTGGCCTGGCGGTAAAGGGGTAATGTGTCAAACTTTTGTTCTGGGGTCTGGGGTTCAATTCTCGGTTCCCACACAGATTTATCTGATTACCAAACCCTTCCTTCACCTCTGACAACTTGTGAATATGTGGAATGCCAGGCCTTGTAATGATATTGGTTTGGATTAATCTAAATTATGTAAAAAGTCGTGGATGAAGGTAATTTTTCTTTAAAGTAATATATGTAGAGTATCCTTTTCAGATTTATCCATGAAGAAACACGCGCTTCTCAGAAACAATGTGAGAAGGATTTCACCCCTAAAATATATTTTTTATACCATCTTTCTTGTTAAAAGAATAACTGCGTCAATTCTTGTTAAAAGGAACAACTTCATAGTATTTGGCAGAAGACGCTATTTCTCTATACCAATAAGAAGCTAGCCTTCACAAAACCTGTCACCAGGACTCTTTCTATTAGTTGAATTTACACTCTTGAAAAGGGGAGAGAAAGGCAAGGGATATGTTATATATAAACCATTGTGCGTATGTTTAAGGCATATCCGGGACCAAACATCGACACAGAGATCTCGCTCACGCACAAGTCAGTCTAACACAGTATAATATAAATCACATCAATATCACAAGTGCGCAGTGATATAAAACCTTTAATTGAAATATGTACAAGTAATTAACAGGTGTAATTTAAATAAACCGTGTGTGAAATGACAGCCATCAACATTTATCTTTCTTCAATTATATTAATATACCGATTTAATTAGTGCTCGAACACGGAGCTATAGACAGCTGATTAAATGGGATCTTTTCCGTACAGTGATGATAGGCGCTCGATCACGGAGCTTTAAACAACCTGTACATCATCACAGCATTCATATATCAAGGAATTAATCCGTAGTGTTTCAATCGACGCCCAAAGCGGGGCGATTGATCACATAGTAGTTCAATTGACGCCCAAAGAGAGGCGCGATAAGCCCATAGTATTACAGCCTCCACCGTGGTGCGGATCCCACGTTAAACTGTAGGTCCTCCATTTCATCTCCCATTCACCCTAGCATTACACATTAGCGTAAGTGCGTATAGCCCAAACAGGCAGTAAGACGCGGCGCTAATAGTAATAATAATAATAATGTTGCCGATATGGCTATGAACTTTGTGTTGGAGACTCAAAAAAGACAAAATTGTAAATTTTCGGTGCCCAGAATGTGACGATGATTAAGCTAAGATTTTTTTTTTAAACTGGAGAAGATATTTTTCAAAGTGTATATTTAATTTTATTAGTAAAATAATCTTCATTAAATCATTTGTCATCTTTGAACTGCTTTAAAATTATAAAAACTAAGTGCTGGCCTTATTTGGAACCCCTGGTCCTAATTATACCATTTTGCCATTTGTTAAAAGACCGAAATTATTAGCAACCAATAAATAAATTTTCTACCAAAATTTTATATTTTCCTTTTCCCCATGAATAAATATGTAAGTACGTTTGATTTTAAACGATAGATCCAGCAACAATCAACTATCAACGACTCAATCCTTGGCATGGCCTTATTTGGCGTACTCTCTTACTTAAAAGTCTAATTTTTTATTAGGGCTTCATATTTGTTAATCGTCGATATCTTTTTACGTCCACAAAGCATTTATTTTGGGTGGTTTGTTCCCATCTTGGACTTTTCTTAACATGCTGTGTAAATCATTGGTATCACATACGAACCCAGAAAAGAAATATACTTATAGATATTAGTTATATCTGTATCGTAACCAAAAAAGTTGTTAAGTTAAAATAATTTAAACCACTAAATAACTGGAAATTAAAATATTTTAAATTGTTTTAATCTATTAATTTGGATAGGAATATGGTGCAATGAGATGGAATAGATAGAACTAACTCAAGATAGGGATAGGGTGTAATGAGGTGGACTGGAGAGAACTAGCTCAAGATAGGGTTAGGGTGTGATGAGGTGGACTGGATAGAACTAGCTCAAGATAGGGTTAGGGTGTAATGAGGGGGACTGGATAGAACTAGCTTAAGATTAGGGACAGGGTGTAAGAAGTTGGAATAGACATAACTAGCTCAAGACAGGGTTAGGGTGTGATGAGGTAGACTGGATAGAACTAGCTTAAGATTAGGGACAGGGTGTAAGAAGTTGGAATAGATATAACTAGCTCAAGACAGGGTTAGGGTGTGATGAGGTAGACTGGATATAACTAGCTCAAGATTAGGGACAGGGTGTAAGAAATTGGAATAGATATAACTAGCTCAAGATAGGGTTAGGGTTTGATTAGGTAGACTGGATATAACTGGCTCAAGATAGGGTTAGGGTTTGATGAGGTAGACTGGATATAACTGGATCAAGATTAGGGACAGATTGTAAGAAGTTGGAATAGATAGAACTAGCTCAAGATAGGGATAGGTGGCCTACTTTTGTAATTGCGGCAATGAACTTTCGAGTTGCTAATGACATAGAGTAAGTAAGTATATTATATTGTTTAAATTAATATGAGATTTTGTAGCTTTAAATTCACATACTTCTTTATAGCTGACAAATTTATTTTATGATACGATTGCATTAAATTTACTTTCAAAATATAATTCAAATTGTTATTAAAATAAATATATTAATCCATACAACCTAACAATTAGTTTCAAAATAATAATAATAATAATAATAATAAACATAAAAATCTGCTAAAATGTTGACTGTCTTACCAGAGATCCTAAATACTACTGCACTGAATTGAAGGTGGTTTGTCGAAACTCTTTAGTTTTACAAGCTGACAGTGACAAGAAAATATTCATCTTGACTTATATTTAACCTCCGTTTGCTCTGATAGTTAGCAGAAATCTTACCTTGTTTGGTTTCATAATGGTGTAATTTATATGATAGAGCCATAGTGTAGTCATTAAATGCAAGACCCTTTTAAAATGAACGGAATGTATGAATCTGCTCATATATATAATGTTATCCCCAACAATTTTTTGGCAGGTTTTATACAAATATTAATAGTAATATTCTAAATTTATAAGAAGAATATGTTTTAAATAATCAATAAGTTTAATTAAATCTCTCGAATTGTGGGAGAGCTAAAAATTGTCTGTTGTTTATTTGACTTGAGTGATTTCAGGTACCCAGGCTAATGACCATTTAATTCTCAAACATTCATATGTGAAAAGTCTGTCAGCATAGTTACAAATTCTTAGTCCGTCCATTTATATAGGCCTATAGAATAAATTGTACACATCAAAAGGAAACCTTACTTTCATTATTAGAGTCTATGACTATAGAACTTCAAATAACAACATTATTCATGTATTATCCCATGGCTAATAATACATTTCATGTTTTCACTTTACAATACAAATTTTCAAACATTAACAATACAATAAAACAATAAAACAATACAATACAAAACAATAAAATTGTATATTGCTAACAGGTTTTTTTCAGGGAGACGGGGTAGCAAATTGTATATTTCTATAATAATGTATTGGATATTTAATCAATATTGATAGTGTTGTGTTTAATCTGTTAATGTATTCGTCCACGGCAGCGCTGGGAATGTGCATGAATGATCTCCCAACAAGGGGTAGATTATATATATACAGTGCTTAACTTCTGACGGAACGCGGCGGAACGGCGTTCCGGTACCTATTAAGGCATACACGAAATTCTTTCAAACACATTCACTTTATGATGAATTTTTAAAACATTTTCTTCTGTTTTTAAAAGAAAATTATGGCTTAAGAACACGTATTTTCAAGTTCAAATTTTTAAAAATAAAAAATTGGGGGAGGGGGCCAGACCCCCTTGTAGTGCTTTCTGGTGCCTAAAATTTTATAAATCAACCACTACATATATATATTGGCAGGTGTAATGTATTTATAATGCATTGATAATCATCTTTAAAATATGTATATATTTTAAAGAAACTAACCAAATTATTATTTTTTCTACTATACATACACAATAATAATACATAGTTCACGCCAAAATATTAGCCAAAACATCCTAACTACCCTTGATGATATGTGAGATTAAGACCTTGAATTAAATATTAATTGTCTTGTGCCAGTTGAATATTATAATGTTGTTTCGTTGTCTATGTAAGAAATGGTTGTTCAAACCAATGAAGTAATGCTGACTTACGCATTTTTTCTAGAAGCCTATGAAGAAGAGATCCAAGACTGATAAGTTGTACACAGATGTGCGATTACTGGGAATCAAAGTTATTGACGACGTGCTGAAGGTCAGTATTATTTTTATTAATACCGTGTGTAATGTATCGTGATTTACAAAGTAATTCTTACTATTTACTATAACATTGCTTTCAATATGTTAGAGAAATGTAATGTTATTTTGAGTAAGCAATTGTTTGATGACAGCCTTAATGAAGTTCAACGTAGATGTTTTATCCATTTGAATGTTGTTGTATGATTCAATGTCAATTAAAAGAACAATGCGAGGAAGAAAATTGTGAATAAGTGTTTCGGTTAACCATTGTTTATAATTTTAATCGTTCATTTAGTTCTGATAGGCTTGCTTTTCATTTCTTTCTTTTTTTTCTTATATATAAACATGAATCGTGCATTTGTAACAAATACATTAAAACTTTACTTTTAACGTAAACCATAAATTTTCTTTTATCTCTTGTCTTGAAGTTCTGGAGACAGTCTGGCCCGATGAACCTTGCTTTGTGACAACAATGGATATAATTAGGTCGTAGAGGGCTGTTGTAGAGGGGAATATCTATCAATGTGTGACACCAATGGATATAATCAGGTCGTAGAGGGCTGTGGTAGAGGGGAATATCTATCAATTTGTGACACCAATGGATATANTGTTCAATTGTATTCAAATTTTCAATGTCTTACATTTCGCCTCCTTTTGTATCACCGTCTCCATCTTGCTTCCTACAGTTGTGCCAACTATGGCGAATGGAAAGTATCTACAGGAGGACAAACTACTAACAGCTTTCACTCACTGGTCATAGTCTACTACTTTCCGATCGTGGAATATTATTTAGATATTCTGTATACGTAACTTTTTTCGGTAATAGCTCACTTAGTTTAAAGTAGTAGGTCCAACTGGCGGACCGCGGGCCAAATACGGCTCGCGCTCACTGGGCATGTGGTCCACAGTATCCCGGAGGAAAATGAAAGGGTGGGCCCCTCGGTGGGAGATGTTAAACAAATAATAATATTTATTTAAAACATTCATGATTACATTTTATTATGCATTTGTTTTATTAATAAAAATATGTACACATATATATTTATAATGGTAAGTTGTTCTGAGAAAGTTTGTGTGTGTACATGTTTCATCATACACTTTTAGTAGAATAATACAATTTTTTTGGTGGTAAATTTTGAAAAAAAACCTCTACCAACAAAAAATATTATTTTTACATAAGTGTTGAAAGTAATTGTTTATTAAGTGTTGTTTCTAGACATACCTTAATATATAATATTTAACACCACGTCTTACTACCCTTTCGGGTTATACACTTTAAGTACTAATTACGCAAATGGATTAGGAATTGGGAAGGTTGAATTAGAGGAAGTGAACCCACATTTTCGTGGAGGGAGAGTAGAAAACCATTTAGGAAAAGCCACCCTCAGTTCACCCGACCGAGATTCGAACCTCGATCTCCCCATCCTCAGCAGTCAAGCTCAACACGACTAGCGCGTTAGCCAACTACGCCACCGAGGCGGGTGACATACAGTAGCCCCATGGCTTCTTTGGTGTTGACTGACAGCTCACAGCTGACAGTTGACAGCTTTAAAAAGTTACCAGACCAAATTACGTATCCCTGCGCCGAACCAGATGATCTGCAAAAACATGTGTTTAGAAGCTGTAACTTTTGACAGTCAAAATGTAGGTATATATCTAAATGTTGACTGTCAGAAGTCAGCTGTGAGCTGTCAGTCAGCACCAAAGAAGCCATGGGGCTACTGTACATTAAGTTGACGGGATTACTAAATATATATATCTTTGGCACGCAATCCAAACTGACAATCAGATTTGCCTTTTGGAATGAAAAACATTTGACCACTCTGGCTTAAGGTATCCAACTTTAGCACGATGATTTATTCTAGTAGTGAAATTAACAATGAGGCAAGAATAAATATTGTTTGGAAAACGCCGGAAAGTGTAGGGGTTTCTTAAAATACCAGTGACTTTATAAATATATAGCTATTCTGGTATAATATTCACAAACTAACTTAAATGGGGAGATAAAGACAACATTAGTTCCCAGACCTATCTCTTGGGGTTGCAGAGTAAGGATAGTTGGTATAACATATAAAAGATTACTCAAGTTTTATGGAAAGAAAAGTGAGAACAAATCAGGCTCCCTTGTACTTAATTTCGGCTTCCATAACCACTTGGCAATAACGCTGGACAACGGGTCGCACTTGCGGTGCCTTAAGTGCCGGACAAAAATGTGGTAAATACCCTCTAGTGCAGCCAGCCGGGATCGAACCTAGGTCTAACAGATCAAATAGTCGGTCAACACAAGCAAGTAAAAGTAAAGACAGAAATTGCGTAAGTTCAAACCAGGACCCTGTCATGACACAAAACTGGTAAACACCACTTTCAAGTTTCGACATCGTCAAAGAGACAATCGTTTTAGAAATGGGTGTTATAAAAGAAGAAGTACGCGTGGTCACGCATATTAGTACGGAGGGCCGGTAGCGCATACTAATGTGATAAGGTTTCTAACCACTAACCTGTCTTTAATAATTCGTTGACATGTTGTAAACCAAAGTCCTTGAAACAACAAGAGACGGAATGAATAGAATGAAACAGCTGTTGGAGTTACTCGAATGGGACTTGTTTTGAAAGGAGTCAAGAGTATCACCGCTCGCCCAGGCCATAAGATGAGGAAGGGGTTTTAATTAAATATACCAACCAACGTTCATTGGCAGATAGAATTAAAAAGATGTTGAGACTCACAAAAACGTGGCAAACTATACCTAGAGTAACGAATTAGTTCTGTCATCACTGATATAATTTGGGAAACGTGACGCTCATAGGTCGCTTGAAGGATATATATCTATTCCGATACTGCATTACTTCACATACCATGTGTCGAGTGTCCTATATTGTATTGAAACAGACAGTACACCCATCATTTAAATTTATATTCTGGTAGCGTACGTAGTTTACGTAATTCATGCCCATTAATTATCCCAGAGTTCTGCTTTCTTCTTCCATAAGAGCACAATAAATGTAAAACTACTATTTTCACTTTTCTCGAGTTTACAGAAATGATGGAGTTAGAATTGTGATAGTTTCGTTAGATATTTGACTCAATAAAACTAGAGGTGTTATTATTATTACTATTATCCTAAATAAAATAAAAATATTCAATTGGTAAGGCTGATCATTAGTGTGCATATTATAATTATATAAGTTGGACATGTCCAGTGGCGTAACGTTTATTGTTGACAGGGTAGTCAGAGTTAGATGAAACTGTACTTGTGAACTATTTTCATCCCTCATTAGAACGATAATTTGCCAGGTGCCCTATTCTGGGGTCACATGCTCTAAGGCGCTACTCTCGCAATAAACTATACTGCCAAAGACGGTAAGATCAAGATTCGGTACCAGTCAAGTGTAACTAGGGCGTTTTTCTAGATTATTTTCCAATCTCCTTCCACGCAAATGCGGATATATTTTCTCTAAATTTAAACTTCGTAATCCTTAATAACACATTGGTGTAATTAGTACATAGACGTTTAACCCGAATGTGTAGTAAGACGCGGTGCTAAAAGGAATGCCAGCTATCAACGGAATATATTCCCGTGTAAGGAATGTAGAGCAAGTCCTTTGTACGATCGGTCAAATGGAGGAACAAGAATTAGATAACATAATCACAGACCGAATTTTAACAAGCTCTGTTTGCCCTGGTGACACTACATCCTACGACACTGGACATGTTTGTGAATAAAACAGGCACATCCATACATATCATTATTATTATTATTATTATTATTATTATTATTATTAGCACCGCGTCTTACTACCCGTTCGGGTTATACGCACTTACGCTAATGTGTAATGGTAGGGTGATTGTGAGATGAAATGGAGGACCTACAGTTTAACGTGGGATCCGAACCACGGTGGAGGCCTGGCATTCCCCACATTCTCAAGATGTCTTGTCAGAGGTGAAGGAAGAGTTTGGTAATCAGATAAATCTGTGCCGGGACCGAGGATTGAACCTCTGACCCCAGCACAGAAGTTTGACACCTTACCCCTAGACCACTAGGTCACCTAACATTTTATAAATATTAGAATTGGCTAGAATCCCAAATTCATAAAACTTAATATTAAACATAAATATTTAATGAACATGAAATTGACTAGCATGTTTAAAATGTAAGACTTCAACACTAAGCAATGACAAATCAAAAATGTCTTAACTTTGAACAGCGTACGCTAGGTCGAGGACTTTGACGCTGAATAAAGCTCCCCAAAAATAAATAAATTTAATAGAGTGTTCAAAGCCAAAATATCACTAGTAAATAGGGTTATTCTAACAATACATAAAGTTTGCAGAGCCAAATATATTAATATTCAGAAAGGACATTACGTTACAAATATATAAATATTTATTTTGATTAGAGCGTTCAGAGACGAACATTTTAATACAAAACTAGCTTGTCAATAATGGCGACAACTTTCGGGGCCTTACACAAAGAAAATATCTTAATATTACAGAAAAGTTCCCACACAGAATAAAGTTATTAGATGCAAATGTCATGTATAACAAATAATCCTAAATAATAAGAAAGTACCATACCATTTTAAGGCAGTCTGCTTCCCTTTTAACCGCTTAATGCAACCAATGTAACTATGGCTACATGCATAATGTCAAAAATCAAGTGTGCATTTCTCATACGTATATAAAGGATAATATATCCTAAATCAAAGCTAATTTTCCTAAGATATGTTTCCCAACAAATGACCAAAACAATTTTGATCAGAGTGACGGTAAAAGCGCAACCCAAGGTTAGGCACCTGGTGGCAAAAATAGAAAGCTAGTTCACATTTTAACAAAAGCAATTTTCACCATAGCGTTAAATTAAAAATAAAACGTGGTTATAGATTAACCACATTGATACCCAACAAACCCTTCCCATAAGAGACAATTTAAATTTACAAGTCCGAATCAACAATTTTGAAGAGATCCCCACATATTTGTCTGAAAGAGAATTTTGATGGATTAAATTAACCCTCAGCTTAATTTGCCGCTCTCACCTTCTGCAATCCTATGATACAATGAGTCTCGATACTAGCGAAACATCACAATATATAGCGAGCACACGAACTGAATGCCCACAGAGAGTAAGGGGAAAGGAGGGGGAAATGAGGGGAAAGTGAAGTTAACTAGTAGGAGGATCTTGAATAGCCCAGGCGGAGGAAATGATAACTAGGTGCCCAGAGTTGCCTTCGCTTGTTTTTCTCGCGCGTGGCTTTCTTCTTGAGCAGAGAGTAGCATTACACTTCCATTCAGTCCGTGGAATTGTGTGTTAGAGAGAGGAGATCAATGCACATGTGCGCAGGAGCTAGAGTACAACAGGGCAGAGGGTGAGTGTTACTCCATTTGTTTGAACTTGATACATGTAACTCGTTACAAGTGGGCGGCACATTATCTAGTGCCTATGGGCGGCAGAGTCATAAATCCGCACCTGAAGGAAAACTGTGATTATTATTATTATTATCATCATCATCAATAAGAAAGAGTAGATTTAGAAATAGTTAATAACCTATTTCATAGCAATATTTTGCTCCGCATTAAGTAGACCTACAATTTTGATAGAAAACTAGCATCAGTGGCCTCATGGTCTAAGGCGTTACTCTCGTAGAAGACTAGACTGCCTATTACGGGAAGATTGAGGAGCGAATCTCGGTCGGGTCTACTGAGACGGTTTTTTCCTAATTAGTTTTTATTCTCCTTCCACGCAAGTTCAGGTACACTTTCTATAAATATAACCGTCCTCATCCCTAAAGCCATTAGTGTAAATAATATATAATCGTATGGCCCGAACGGGCAGTAAGACGCGGTGATTAACAAAATGTGATGGAAAAATATTTGTCAAATATGAAAGTTATATTACCATAGAGTGTTATTCAGATTTAAGAAGTGTTTTGTTAAAATATCAGCAATGTTAAATTAGTTTACTAATGTAGTAAAAGACAAACTTTGACCAATGAAGTTAAATTATTTATGCACTGAGATTGTAAAATTGAAGTTAATAAAACATTAGTGTTAACTTAATAAAGCAATAAACCTTGATCCACAGTAGCATGCATTCCTATAAATAAATAAATAATAAAATTAAAAAATGAAGTTATAAATTATTTAACCAATGCAAGGGTATGATTATTTCTACTGAAGATTTAGTATGTCATAGCTATAGTATCAAAATAAAGGACGATATATTTAAAAGTGTTTTAAAACTCTTTCTTTTTTGTTATTTAATCCTCACAGGTTCACAGCTCATCACCGATATTTGAAAACTATGTTAGTAGAGAAAGATCTCCAGGTTTCAACAGAAACCAAAGAAAACTCAATCTGTTCTCGAAACGACCCAGTTTGGACCCCAATAAAATGGTAGCTAATGCTTCTGGACGAAGTCCTACGTCATCGGCCCCACTGAGTCCAGCCAACGAAATCAAACCAAAAAGTATTTTAAAAAAGTCCAACTCTAACATTGAACAAGGAAGTGTTGGTCCAAAAAAACTCTCTCCTACGACGAGTACGAGGTCTAACTCATGGGTTGCGGAAAATCCAGAACCAGTAAAAAACACGAGTGAATCCTTTTGACCTAAAACCAACCCCAATGCTACGATGTGAGAAGGAGAGACAAAATATTTAAAATATGGGAACATGTGGGATTAACAAGCTATACATTTTGTGCCTTGTGGCTTTATATAGAAATTTCGTACCTAATTTTTTTAACAGCATAATCCTTCTTTATTTATAGCATTGATGTGATACCCATTCAATCGATAGGAAACAGCACTTGTATATGTTTTTAATAAACCTTTCGCTGTATTTCAAGTTTCTGAGTGTTCCTCATATTTGCTTATTTATCAGATAAATTGTATTTCTAGCATGCCAAATTTATTATATGATTCAAAGTTACATGGTCATCAAAAATTGATGTACCAAACTGTATAAAAATTTACCAAAAAAATAAATAATTATTAATTCATCAACAAATGCATGTGCAGACGTGTACAGCAAAACGTAGGTAATCCTAGATTAGAAAATTGAGAAGAATTTGTTTACTGCAACAAGTTTAGAATTTTAAAAAAATGTTTTTTAAACTCGTACCGATTCCAGCCCGTTGTTGACATGGGTAAGTTTTTTTTATCTTATGTTTTATCTTTAAGAAATACCAATGCCTATTGTAGCCAAACGGTTACATTTCAAAAAGCATTTTTAAATTACGTTAACAAAAACAGATATTTTTTTTCTAAGTTATACAGAGATTTTAAAATTAATTTCTAAAAATATTTTGGGCTGGAGGTTTACCTTTTTTATATGAAGATCAGCATTTTTGAATATATACCGGTTTATCAAAAACAGTATCCCTTATCACATAATAAAATATGTTTAGAAATAATTGAATAAATCATAGTTTAATTATTGAATTAATGGAATTGAATTGAAATAATTTATTTAATAAAATAAGCTTGCTATAATTTTAAGATAACGTGAGTCGTTTAAATGTTTATGAAGATATTTAATTAGGGAAACGTGGACACCTCTTTGCGAGAAGTCTGAATAGTAAATATTCATTTGAGTCTCAATTATTATTGTTTCACTTTTTTTTATCAACGCGTCTTACTACCCGTTCGGTTTATGTGCATATGTATTAATTACACTAATGGTTTTAGGGAGGTTTTATTTATAGGAAGTGTATCAGCATTTTCATGGAGCGAGAGTGGAAAACCTTTTGTAGGAAACCACCCTCGGTACACCCGACAGAGATTCGAACCTCGATTTCCCCGTCATCAGCAGTCTAGTCTATTTCGAGAGTAGCATCTTAGACCATGCGGCCACAGAAGCGGGTCACTTACTTTAAACACTTACTTTAATACCATTAGGCCTAATACTGCCTAGTAATCTGTAGTGAAGTATTATTTTAGTTTAAACAAAACAACTTGACTAGGTGGTGTTCAGTCATAAATTTGTGAGCCATAAACATAAAAAAAAGTAAAAATTAATATGTATTTAAAAATCTTGTTGAATGAAATTAAAAGTAATGAAAGTTTATTCCATGTTTTGAGTATAAAGGGGATAATGTACTGTATAGTATTATTATTAAATTATTAATTAGTAATTAAGTTAAACTTACTGAACTAAAGATGAAAAATAAGCTTTTCATCTAATATTACTGCGTTCGCTCATATTGTCAGACTTTCCTACAACTCTCCAGAAGTTATATTTCCATTCACTAAAGAAGTAACATTCTACTAACAATATGCAGAATTTTCCTGAATTTATCATTTAAATGTATAAATAATATCAATTAATATCACAATTTTATTCAATAAATTATTATTTTGTAGGAGAGGTAAAAATGATTGTATGTTATAAGAAGTTAACCGAAATCTCTTTCCTGGGATTTTACCTAAAATAAAACTTATTTTAACATCGGTCATGGCCAATATCGTTAAATTCTTTGATCAAAGCCTCAAATAAACAGTTTCTTAAGAACCCTAGTCAAAATTTCAGTAAGGTAAAAGTGTTTGTTTGAACGTCTGATGGAATGTGAGGGTTTTCGATCACACTACTAGAGGGGCTATAGGCGTTAACTATACCTCATTTTTGTTTTTACGAATGGACACATCTTAAAGATATAAAAAATTACTATATATACTTTCTTGTATTCATACATTAAGCGATTCTATCTGCAGCTGTCACTTTTGATATAAATTATTAATATCTATAGAATAATACTGATGATATGTTAAATGTTTACCCAAACAAATGTATCTATTTTCTAAAAAGGTGATTCGAATGTCCGTTTGTAGGAAGAGTCAAAGTAGACAATTGTGAAGTATCTGTAAAACCAACAATTTTAAAAAAAAATACCTCGTATTTAATTTAGTATAAGAAAATACAGATTATCATTCATGTTTATCATTATTGGTATTATTTTTGACCCATTGACAGTGCAGTATAAAAACCAGATTGTGGAAGCTTATTCTCTAAAATACACCCAAATATGCATACATATATAAATTTTAAAAATGCAAAAAAATTAAATAAAAACTTTACAATAAGAAATAAAGAAGTAAATGATTTTATGTATAGCTCCCCGTCCCACCACTGTGGCTGGTCAAAGGGCTTAATACCCAGTTAAATTCCTCGAAATTCTAGTTGTAGAGCATGACTGCATTCAGCTACGACCCCTATTCTGGCTACCACATAGATCATCAACTAATGAATCACTACTATCTGTGAAGAAACACCTTCTTGCACTGTACAATTAGATCGTTAGCTTAAACGAAGTGGTTTCTAGTGTATTCACACATTCTGTGTAAAGAATGTAAAGGAAGGTAACGTGCACCATAGCCGGATAAAATGCCTCAATGCCTTGATCATAAATAGGGCGCTCTTTATAAACCAAGGTCCATACAATTGTGTCTTCCATATTTTTCTCAGGCCAGAGGACTCGAATTGAGATACAGAGGAACTTAACAACAGTGGTATGAATAATACCTTCAAGCTATTTTGTTGTGAGCAGATGAACTGCAAAAGGTACTTTTTAAGTTTCATGGCAATTAAATTTAGCATTCATGGTCCTTTAAATAGATTAACTGTCAAAGATCCCATAACATAAAGATGTAGATACTATGAAGTATACACTTAATGTATGCATTTATGGACTATAACCTTTAAGGTATACAAAATATACCAAACAACCATTATTGTTTCTAAATTTGTGTCGCACTATCATGCCTAAAAACAAACTTGTTCATTGGTATGTCTAATATATATATATATACAATTGCAAGAACTTCTGCAGTCTGGTTATATTGTTATTCATATAAAATATTTAGTTCACATTAATTTCTTGTTGTGTTTACTGGCCTATATTGTCTAAGATAGAGGATTTATAGAATAACATAAGCGTGAGCTTATATTTTTAACTGAGAGCAAATTTTGAAGGTAAACATGTTTTTGAGCTAAATCTAAAGAAAAAATCACCTTTTTTTAAAAGCATAATTTAAAAGTTCTTATCGAGAACCAACAAAAAGTCTAATGCGCAACGTTTCAACCAAATTAAATTAAACATATTTGAATACAAACTTAAAGTTTTACAAATAAATATCTAAGAAAATTATATCTAAGCTCAATTATAATAAGACAATATAATTTGGCATCGTAACATAAATAGTCCCATAGGCTCACGTGTAATAAAGTAATATTCTACCCATCTATGTTGTTAATATCAGGTTAACAGGTTCTAGCTATATTGGTAGATAAATAAATGCCACTTGCCTTTTATTGATATTTTATTATTTATTTTAATTCAAGTTGCATATCTAAAATTAGTTTCCTAAAGCCCTAAGTCGTTGAAATTATTCAGCAACGTGGCTCTACTACAATATTATACCTTTATCATAGTGAATAATGTAGAAGATCGCAGCTTCTCAACAAAAAATTATTCACTCCTGCTTCCTGTAGGAAATTATTTATTTTTCGCAGCCATTTTAAAGTATAATATAAATACGCCTAGTATCAGAACAATAATGTAATTGAATTGAAATAATTTTCAAATGAAAAATATATGGTACTATACACTACTTTCTTTCAATATAGTAGCCTAAATAATTAACATTAAAAACACAAAAGTAAAATTTCAAGTCCAATTTATACTTCAAACAATACCTAATTTAGACGTACTTGGTCGAAATTAGAGGACAACCAAAATTTTATTTTTTTCAAAGACAGTTGGCATCCCTTCTAATGAGCTTCAAATGAGCTTCAAATGCTTGATTATGAATTCCTCACATACATAATATAGATGCTTTGAGAACACGATATAAAGATTCCCAACAAATAGTGTGCATAACATTCTTGGTATTGTAATGATTTCTTTCAATGTCATATGAGTATGTTTGGACCAAAAATATGTGATAGAGAAGGGGGTGTCAAAATGAAAGTTCTCCCGGGCAAAATATTATGCTTGAGGTGGACGTGATGACTGGTTCAAGATGAGTCTTGTTTTTAAATTATCTGCTATCGTGTAGATCAAATACTTTAAGACACTGTAGTCCTTCAACAGTTAATTTGATAGTATATATATTATATAACTATCAATATGTATAATAAAATATTTCCTATTATTTATATATGTATTATATATTATACATATAATATATATTTATTTATTTTAGTTTTCAGCCGTTTGATGTATACATGTACTTTGATTCCTCTAAATTATATATTTTTTATTTGATTTCAAATAGTAATTACACTTACATTTCATTTTAAAGTAATTTATAAAAAAATTGAGCTGATTGTACCTTAAGAAAAAATGACTGTGAAATCGTTAGAAAATCTAAAATAATAAGCTAATAAAAATTGTCTTACCACATGAATACTTGCAGTCAACCCCAAGAATAGCACGTTGTAATATAGTAATTATTAAAAGTTAGACTCAGTTAGTACGGTACTAAAAAGAATATGTATTTTTACATTTAGATTAATGTGTCTTATACCTTAATATATGCTACAATATTCCTTGAAAAACTTGCCACCAGAGAGAGTTTGGGCTGTTTTGCTATTTACAACTGTATATATATTATATTTAAATACCTACGTCTTCTTATTAATTTATAAAAATAGTATTATTGACAAAATGAGCCATGAATGAAAATTGTGAAACAGGGTGTATATTATGTATGAATTTTTAAAGCTATAGCAATGACAAAAATCAAAATAACACCAGATTAATGAAATTTAACAAAACTTTTTTAAAGGTTTTTTGAGTGATTTATTGTGGTTTTAATGTTTGTAATTTGCAACGGACACAATCCGTATTGTGTCACAAAAACAAATATAAAAGCGGAATTGTGTATTTATTTAATAAAATATATTGTTTTAAATTTTGACATGAATACAACTAAAACATTGACTTGCTCCAAGACCTATGTCCTTTTTTTCTTTGTGTCTTATAACGGTACTATGTTTATTATCAATATTTGAAATTTTTGATTATTTGTACGTACCCTTGTACAAATTGCACATGTTTTAGAAGCATCAACAAGGTTAATGGTAGAAAAGTTTTAAGAGTGTATAAGATTTTATGAAAAAATAATATAACAATAATAATATTAAGCTCTCAATTAAATTTACAGAATATTGTATAGGTAACTCTGAAAAAAAATGGGGCTTATAAATATAATTAAATGCTAATACTTGTTTCCAAATTCTACCACGGCAACTGGCAAATAAATTATTAGAAGTAAAGTAATAGATAAAAAACCAAAAAGGCCTTTGAATGTTGAAACACATGAATATAATGTGATCCTGAATTCATAATTAGTAAAATACATTTATTAATTTATTTATTTTTATTTCGTCGAAAGAAGAAATTTTGTATTAATTGATGTTTTTCTATCTCAGGTTACATTAAATCTGGTTAACGCATAATTAATAACAAATAATGCGCATCAAGTTAAAATCACATTATTTTCAATAACAGTGCTAACAATAATAAGAATAAATATTACACAGACTATAATTGTACTTGATCATTTACATACAAACCTTGAAATTGAGACTCATTAGTCCAATGAGAATGGAGGAGAGGCTGAAGACAACGCCTAACGCCTGTATTGACAGCAGACGGAAAATACCTTCTATTCAACTTTTAAATGCCTTTTAATATCCTTAATTGTTCGTTATTCACGAAATTTCTTTGGTCTAGTGCCAATAAATACGAATGTAAATGTGATTAAAAATAAAGTAGAAAAAAAATAATAAACCCCTTTTCATTAGGTTATTGGAATCAGATACATCTTAATATTCAAGAGGGTAATAAAATTCTAACTATGGCACTACTTAAATTAAGTTAATGTTATATTTTGAAATGGGTATACAAAATAATGAACATTAACTTTGAGCGTTCATTTGTATAATGAATTGTGCCCCGTAAACTATGTACTATTCGTTATTAGCTATCTATGTATTTTGTATTAATCCAAACTGAGCCTTATAGACTTCTTCTCCACCAAGTAGTTTTATGAAGTAGCATGAAGTAATGACATCAAACTCAGACCTCGGTGGTGGCAAAACGCATGATGTTGGTACTGTCACATAAATAAACATGAATTATTCAACGTTAGAAGTATGTTTTGCTGTAGGATATTATTAGTGTTGAAAAAGATACACTATATGTATACAAATATGTTAATTAAGATAATAACAACATACTATGAAAAGAAATTTAAAATAATATAAAAAAGAATACGCATAATGATGACGTTAAAACTGGAGAACTACATGAAAGAAATATTTCTCGTTAGCTCCTTGAACTCTTTGGACGATTCATTATACATGTTAACTGAATGACCTTAAATCTAAATTAATACTTTTCACCGTGTAGTATATTATTAACAGTGACAATTTTATTGAGAGAGATAGAAAAAGTAGATGTTATATTTTATTGGTCTGTTTTATCCACAATAATATTTCTAATATTGCAGTTTTATGGCCGAGTCTTCTAGAGATAATTAATTGCTCAACCAATTTATCTAGCTGGATTTAAGTTACATCTTCCAAACTGTAACCACTACTAAAGCTTGAAAATCAGTACAGTTTTGTTTTAATGAAAAATATAGTTTATGATTTTAAAATAATATCTCATGAAAAGAGGTTTAATCAAATTAGTATGCTTGTCAAGCTCCATTTTTTTTATAGGGAAACTAGATAGAATTTTATTCTATGTTACGGACAGGTAAAAAAAATCACAATTTTTTCTAAATTTAAAGAATGTGTGTTTGAAAATGGATTACACCTCTTAAATACCTCTAATGCCAAATACGCCATGATACATTAGTAAACGTTTCTTGGAACCTCAAAGTTGTATTTAGAAAATATAGTTTATTAAAAGCAAGTTTTGAAATAATAATACTGAATATACATATACTTGGTGTGGAGTTTGCCAGAACATGTCAGAAACATATTTTTTTTCATGGTTCTCATTTTGTACTATTTCAAAGTAAAATGAATGAGTATTGGTTGCATTCTATCTGTTAGCTTTATAAAAAAAAATTACACATAATGTTATTCTTTAGATGGTCTTGTTAGTATTTTATAAATTATAATATTTTTGATGACGAAGAATAAATATAAACCACGGATGTGTTCTGAAAAAAGGTCCTTCAGTCAAAGAAAGGTATTAAAGTAAAATAAAAGATTGTTTTGAAGACACACAAAAACTTAAAATGAAATAAAATATCACTTAATCTTAATTTCAAAACCATTTATTTCCCTTACGACGAAGTCATGTGAAGTTAATTAAAAAGTAATACATATTGTATTACTCTATTTTACGCTAAAACTTCCACTAACCGTTCGATATAATATTTTAAAAGACTATTTTTATTTTTTGACAGGCTAAATTTGGTTGTGTTTGTACATCTTATATCCTATTTACTAGACGAATAATTGAAATATATTTCACTATTGTTTAAAGAGTGAAAAGACATGGGGGATAGTTTGACGCGGTGTAAAAATATAAAATATTTAATAATTTCGTATTTCCTTTTCTAATATCCATTAGGTGCATCTGCATCAGAGTCAAAGATATACATCTGCATATTAACGATATGCCTCAATTAGTTGACTAATGAGAATTGGTGGCTTTGCCAGTTCGAGTCCTGTTTATGTTGTAAGCTACTTAATATTGAGGTGGTGGGAAATTGGATGTGGTATGAAGAATTTTGAATTATAATGACGTTTTTTGACATATATATATATATATATATATAGCGAATAACGTCGCAATAATATATATAGCTTTTATTTTGATATTGTTTGAACGGAAATTAAAACAGTATTATTTTAAAAAAATCAATCCATTCTTCTTTCCCCTGCCGTCTACGACTTTGCGTACAATATACAAGTCTATTAGTTCCATGATTTTTCTCAATTGGGAGCTTTAGGGGGAATTTTTATTTATATAACAGTTTGTTTTGAATATCCTGTAATATATTTGGTCTGAAAAATTAGCCTAAGCATTTCACACATCCTCAATGTTATTTATTTTAGTTCGACTTTTAAAACTGAACAAAAATCCATTCCAATTTTAACATAATATTGTATATTTAAATTAAAATTACAGAAATAAAGCTGGTATTTGTATAATTTTATAGCAATTACATAAATATATAATATAAACTATGAAAAAGTGTTGTATATTTTTATTTACAGGTATATATTTTATTTAACCAATTAAATCTACATACAAATTCGTTTTGTCTTGTGCTGTGAATTTCTTATTGTTTAAAATTGATTAATGTTTTGTTATTAATAAATTACACTATATAGTGGTTTAATGTTGTATATTTATTATTACCTTTATTCTTAAACGGCTCTTTAAATTTACTTTAAAATAATTATTATATTTATACAGATAAAAGACAACTAATATTAGACACTACAAATATTTTACCCACATGAAATTGTAACTAGTCATTATCTAACGCTTTATGTAATCTAAAAATGATATATAACAAAAATATAATTACTGTCCAAAGTTCATAATACTGAATTTTTATTTTTATATGTATGGAATTTAGTAGGTTCAAAAAATATAAATGTTGTCGATATAGGTAGCCTACATAAAGATGATGTTATAAAATTAAAGTGGAATATCTGTATTAAAGTTGAACCAAATTAATGAAGTGGATATTATAGTTTGACTAAGCTCTGTGTTTCTAAAAATGATATTTATTTTATTCTAAAATAGAAAACCTTTTAATTTATACTAACAATGCTCATAAATAAGTGAAATAAAAATGTTATACACTACTAACATTTTTGTAATACAATATGTATTTTATTTGAGTCTACTCTGAACCCTCTCAAATCCTATATGAATTCAGACCACACATTAAATATTTATATCTGTATTTAAAGTACACCGTATATATCATTTAAAATGCCAAATAGAATTTTGAGCTTAACCCAAAGTATATTGACATCTGGTGTGTTTTACTGTCGCACGACAAACTTATAAAGTGTTGTTTTATAACCTAACCAAAGTGAAATTCCAAGCCCACTGGACCTAACTACTCCACATCCACAATAACCTAACCGAATTTAGCCAACACCATAGAAAAAAAAGGAACTAGTATGAAAATAAGGTTAATATTTGGAAAAGAGATGGCAGCCGGCACAATGAGTAGTACAGAATTAAAGAAGAGATGGCAGAGAAAGCCTCATAGCAGTAGGTGATCATGTTTAACGAATATTA
>CABFOV010002255.1:38945-77395 GCA_902141375.1 Timema poppense | reverse complement strand
TTTTTTTTTTTTTTTTTTTTTACAGGAATAATTAGGCCAAGAAAGACCACATCCTTATCATTCAGTACCAATGTTGACATCTGAGGATTCAGGGACTTACTACTCACTAAAATAAAGTCAATGTTGTTAATATCTTGAGGTGTTATATTTTCTTTAGCTATTAAACCAATTCAGGAGATGTGGCAACCATCAAACAATAATTGTATTTTTATTTGGTATAGAAAACTTATATGTTAATGAATGAGGGAGGATGGTCCAGATGCGTGTTTTACATTTGTATGATTAAAATATATTTAAATTAGTTAAATCAAAGTCATATTAATTGATTCATTGATTCAATGAAGTCATATATAATAATTATGAAAATAACAGGCAATTGAATAAATCACAACCTTGATACTTCAATGTAGGGATTTTCACCTTTTCATTTATAAGCAATCTTGAATCTAATATATGAAATATTCTCAAATCTGAATCGAAGTTTAAATATTTCTAAACATTTATATTGTTGCTATTTATACAACTTTATACACTAAAACCATTTAAAATAGAGTTTATTAGACGGTTAAGTAATATTTTAGTCTAGTCTGATAAATTAACATTTGATTCGAAGTAGATGAATTGCATGTTGGGATAATAACTTAATTTATCGGCATGAAACAAAATATTACAAACAATTGTGCAATAAAACATTTTCAAAATAATTTAAATAACAATATAATATTTTTTCAAGCATAAAACAACTAAAAGAAAATATTCAAACTCCGATTCGGCTTCAAGAATATTTAATATACTCGATTCGATTTAACTTCGAATTGAAAAAGCGGACTGTGCACACCCCTAATTTGTAATGTATACACATGCCCACCCACTTAAAAATTGGAATAATTCAACATAGCTTGAATGTTCTAGCTGTCAATATATTTATTGACAAAGCTTTTTTTTTCCGCCAAAACTAGAATTTTTCTCAAAGTAAAGTCAACGTTAATATTTGTTTCGAAGCTTCGCACACTCCTACTTAATATTCTTGATTCCCCAACGTAAGAATCATATTTTAAAACCACAATTTTTGATGTAATTCTAAGCTCTCAAATTCAAGTAAATTATAGTTCTGGCACTATGTGAAACGGTTTATTATTGTGTTCATTAGTTAATTATCTTTTAGAGTTTTGATCTTGTTTCTTAAATATTGATATTTAATGCACTCAACATGACCTTTGTGATCTAGGGATCACAATTTTTAGTTGTTTTTTTTTGTAATCACATTACAGTACAGTATATAAATAAATAAAATAATATATTTTTAATTTTAGGTTGAATACATGGAAAAAGATTAGGTTGTGAATATATAAGAATCGAGATTAAAATTAAACCATAAGAATCAAGAAAAACAGGACTTTGGGCATCTTTATAAAAGAACCAAAAAACCCGAGCTAATCTTGACCTTTCTTAACAATTTCCAAGTTTCAAATTTTACTTTGTTTTCATTTGAAAAAGTAAACTTAAATTTAATAAAACACATTCAATACAAATAGATAAGGCCTACCTAAAATGATTTTAATAGTTCTTAAAACATGAAAGCTAATGCACTTTTTAAATAAAGTATTTTATTTTAAGTCGCAAGCAAGCTGAACTCATTGTTCAAAATGGAGTGAATGTTGTTTAAATCCTTTACTTTACTAACATTCAAGTGTGCTAATGTTTGAATAATAATAGAGGATTTAAATATTCTCGCGATACTGGTACTCACAGTTTTACTCGGTTGATCTATTTTTCAAATTATTTAAAAAAATAAAATTGAATTTGGCCTTATAAGACTATGCTGAGCAAAATTCGTAAACTTTGGTTGCAAGTTATGGCTAGCAAAACTTTAAATAATGAAATATTAATCAAACTGTTACAAACAAGGCAGTCCTCTTTTCTCAAACATAAAAAATATTTACATACTTTTACTGTACAATCAACGTCCTAGGAGCCCTCATTATTTTTAACAAATGTTTTTATATAACTATTTTACACATGTCAAAGCCTTTCACAAATTAGAAAATGTTTTATCCTAATACAAATGTTTTTTTTAACAACTTGTCGGTTGATGGTTTAACAGCTAAGAATCAAAAGATGACCACACAAAAGTTTATGACAGGCAGCATGAACAATGACAAGGCCATTCAATTTAAAATTAACAATGTTGTCCGATATTGTTTTCATCATCTTAATAAATTCATTGACTAAACACTGAACTGACTTCTCTGAACACAAAATATAAACAATGTTTCATAACATTTTAAATAACACTTTCACTTGAAAGTTAAAAATGTACACAAGGTTCTTGTGTGAAGCGTGGATGTGGTAGTCGCCGCATCACAACGGACACCCAGTCCTTCCTTCAATAAAGGAGTTAAGCTGAATAACACAATGAAAAAACAGCACACACATACATTAGTACTAATGATGGGTCAAATAGGAGTCTTATTTTACCAATAAGTTCTGAACCTTTGAAAACACAAGAGTGAAGAAAGAAACAGAGCACAGAGCCCAGTGGGGGAAATTTGAAATGGCCAAGGGACCTGGGTTTATTTTGGTGTTCAACTGTAACTAACAATTAATTTATTTTAATTATTGAATTATGTCCCAACACATGACTACATCAGTGCCAAAAGTAATTTTCCGCCATGTCAACTTGGGTATGATTTTCTGTTTTGTTTGTTTAAGAGTTTGTCCAGATTAATCCTTTAGTTGATATAGAAATTTCAAGTTTTGATTCCGGTTTACACACATTTTTTTCTTAATAGCTCTGTTTCTATTTCTTATTAGCTTGAGGTTTAATGTATTAATTTTCCAAGCTCCTTTAACTATGTGCACATTTATTTATGTCATTAAATTCCTATTTGTTTTAAATTACAATCTACCTATGTAAAGTTTATCACATCCCTCCAAGTATTCATCATCTTTATAATGTTTCTTGCAGTAGCACATGTATGAATGTTTAACCAGTATTCACATCAAGCATGTGTACTAAGTGTTAAGACCATTCAGTCTAGTTTACCAGTAACACAGCATCTAAACTAGATGCACTAAGAATGATTTTACTTATATTAACTTTTCCATGAAAATCGAGGTATATTTTCTTTAACTCAACCTTCCCAATTAGTGTAAATATGCTGATGGTCCTATTTTTTCTGGTTACTGTGGATTCACACTTGGGATAGACGGGAATTACTTTTATTTCGGGACGGAAACAAGATAAGAAATTAGTCAAAATATTGGAATTTGGGATGGGAAATTTTAAAATTACCCTTTAGTATGTATAATTTTAGATTTAAAATATATTGATTTCCAAACTGATATGATAAGACTTGTTAAAGCTATAATATTATTAAAACCCGGTTTGGTGGCTGCATGGTCTAAGGCACCACTGTTGCAAGAGACTAGACTACCAATGACAGGGATATTTAGTTTGAATTTGGCCGAGTGTAATAAAGGTGGTTTTCCACTCTAACCACTCAAATACAGGTACACCTCTAAATTCAATCCTCCTCATTCCTAACACACTAGAGTAATCAGTACATAGGTGTATAACCGGAGGGAGTAATAAGACCCAATGCTAAAGGTAATAACAATAAAAAATAACATAATATAATTAAAAGTGTGCGTGAAAAGCATTTTTTTTATCAAATCAAATAACAAAGTTTTGAATTAATATCAAATAATACAATTAATAAAATAGTTCATTTTATTACATTTTTGATGGAAATTATTTTTATCAGTTAATTTCTTTTAAAAATGGTGTTTTATATTTATTTATTAGCAGAGGGGAAAAAACAACTACAAAAAATAATGTTTGCCACGCTTCAATTTGCCCTAAGAATGAAACTGCAAAATATTATCTAGGTTTAAAAGTTACTTTTATTAAATGTTCTCTCTAGATTTGACGCCAATTACATTATACTCCCTGTCTGGCTCCAGCAAGACATGCTGAACCCTCATAAATGGTTGACCTTCCTCCCATTTCCACACCCCAAAAGATATAAGAATATATTGGTCCTTCTCTAAATCTATCAGCTCTTTCCCTTGCTGAACACAACAAATCACTGTTTATAGACAGAGCACAATAAGTCACTTCCAACTTGTCTCTCTACAAGATATGGTAAAATAACTCTCTCCCCATCCCAGCCACCAAGTTTGCTAAATAACATTGAAGAAGACTGTCTACAAAAGAGAATAACAGTGATGAGTCAACAGTAACTGTTATAACATGAGCGCCCTTTGTTTAGTTTCTTGGAGCATTATATTTTATTTATCCAACTGAAACTATAAATTCCCAACATTACATTTTCCTCGAGGGTTCCATCCACCCCTAATTCACACGTTTGCAGAAATACAAGTTCAGAACAGTAACATGGTCATGTGATGAGCTTTAATACAACCACAAGATTTCCGCCTCATCGGTGCAAGCTGTTCTGATGAAGTTCGACTTATCTCTACTTTGTCCATTCTACCAGAAATCTTTGGCACGGAAGACCAATAAAATCTCAAAACCAACCATCTCAGATCAATGCGCATGAAAGCACAGCATTAGCTGTAAAGCTAACATCAAGCAGACAACTTTGTTGGCTGTTGTGAGGAAATTTGAAATAATCCATTACTGTAAAGTGTGTTTACCAATGTTGTGGAGTGTGCCATTTATTCACTAGAAAATAAAATATGTTGATAATCAGCTGTTTTAAGTTAGCGTTGCAATGCATCATGGGCCAACATACAGCATGTGAATTGTTGCACCATTGAGGCAGATTCTGGTTTCTACTTTCAGGGAACGTGTGAATCACGCTCTAGTTGTGGCAAAACATTTTGATTGCTCAGATTACACCTGGTTTTATAAATAAATTGTGTGTACATTTAGATTCTGAGCTATGATAGATATCCCTTAATAATTTTTTATAAAATAAATTATATTTTGTTATCAATTAAATTTTATTGTTTTAATATATTTAAAACTTACTAAACGTTAAAAACTAGTAGATACAAATTTTAAAGAACCGAAACAACAAACAGAATAACTAGGTATTTTGGTTCAACTCCCTGCTCAAATATTCCCTGATTAGTAAACTTAAATTACCTGTGTAGGTTAGGTTAGGTCAGGAGTAGACTGCTATAACCTTTCCTCTGCTCTTGCTTTCATTCTGTTGATGAATGCTTGTCCCTTGCTTTTACGGAAGTTTTCATAAGGATCATTCAGGTTGATTCCTACCCCTTTGTACATGTCTGTCCTATCCCGCACCTGAGATAGAACATACACAACATCCTTTCAATAATAGCATAGACATTGTCGATAGGGGAAACCTGAGAATTATACAAACACTAAATTTTAGAAAGAGAAAAAATTAGTAAAAATACCTTGAATAGAGAAAAATAAAAAAATGTATTTAGTTGAGTAAAATGTTGTATTTGGGTGTATAAAATCAACTTTTTTTGTGTCTATTAAAAACGATAACATATTAACTCACATAAAATGGTTCAGTGAAAAGAATAGAAGAATTACAACTAAAATTTGTATGTACCAAACAAACCAAAGATGGGAAAGTAAAAATGTCATTTAGTTAGCTTAAACAGTGTTTCTTATCCCTAATCTCTAAATAGTTACCTTTGGTGAATAAGTTGTTATTAATTATTGGACTATTGATATTGTTAATTCACATTTAAATGGGCCAAATTGACTATAATTCACATACAAATGGTAAAGTATTCAATTTTACAAATTTTTGTTTTAGTTTGTGTATGTATTATAAATATACTGTGTGTTCATTTCAAAATTTTTCACCAAAATATATTAAAAAAAAAGTAAACAAAAGTTGTTTGGTTCTGAGGGGGAAGTAAGTGGTAAGGCTGGTATGACCTTAAGTGACGTTGCTCGGTGACGTTAAGGTAACAGTGATTTTTTAAATGAGACTCCCTATTCTTTATTACATAATCCTGTTGATAATGTTGTGTCATTTTCAAAATGGTAGTTTTAAGCTTTTTAAAGTAAAGGTTATCATGAGAAAGAAGCCTCAATTTTTATAATAAAGTAAGCGTAGAATAAATTATATAATTCAGATCATTCTGAAACTATTAGAAAAATAAAATATTTGTTCCAATTCAATCCAAGTTTAGAGGAATGCATACACCAGTGTATAGTATATATGGTGGCTATCTTGAGGACGTTCCTAAAAATTGAATAATTCAATGGTATGTAGAAAATTATCAATCTTTTGTTCTTATTTTAAGCCGAATCTTAAGTATGAATTTTTTTTAGTAGTTAAAATAGTAAATATATAGTGCTATTAAACGTGTCAATACTTTCTGGCCCACCGTGTATGGATAGTTAAAGATTCAAATTTTGAGCTAAGCCAGTCAAGCCCGAATATAAGATTTATTTATATTCAAATGTCTACAGGATAAGCGAGGTGACTTAGCTAAATGCACTTGTTGTTTGCGCCATTAGGGCGAAAGGGAATATTTAAATGCTGGTTGTATAGGGTGGCCACAGGCATTCACTTATCAAATTCCCTGACTTTTTCAAGTTTTCTAGATAAAAATATATTTTTTTCCTGATCATGTTTTACCCGTTTAAATAACTGTAAACTATGTATAGCTGTACCGTCAATCATGAACGGACTAATATAAATTATCCTTGACCTGTACTAATGAATAAATTGACAATAGGGTCAGTCCCGGGAGGTTGAGGTTCGAATTGCTGCCAAATGTAATGAAGAGTGTTATCCTTAATGGTTTCCCACTCTCCCTCCACAAGAGTACATGTTCGATTGATTCAAAGTATCCTTCTACATTCCCACAAAATGCTAAAAAATTAAATTTGGTAACGTTTGACTTGACTATCAACAGGGGTGTGCAAAGTTCAATTTTTAAATTAGAAGCAAACTCGAATCAAATACATGAATTGTTTTTAAAGCCGAATCGATGTTGTTTTATGATGGAAAAAATATTATGTTGAGGTTATTTCTATAATTTTATGCCCTAAAATTACTCATAAAATGTTTTATTGTATAATTTTTGGTGATATTTTATTCTAATAAATAGAGAGATCCAAAAGCTAAGGCTATTTATAGGGTAAAAGTGGTGTTATTTTTCTCAAAAAGCGATGATATTGTATTCTGAAAGCGATATTATTTACACAAATGAGGTGAATTAGTACTCATTAAAAAAGTTTGAATATAACTGTCTACATTTTTCATTCATATTGTGTAATTAACTATTTATTAACATATTCAGAGAAAAATCAAATATAAATGCAAAAAACATTTCGCTTAGTAATGTCAAACTTGATAACTCAATATCATTACCTCAGAACAATATCTAAATATTGGATTATCAATTTTTGGTTGGACACTGAAACATGTTGTCATAGAAGACCAAACTAATATCAAATAAGGCCAAGGGAATAAGCATTACCGCCAGTAGCAAGGGCCATATTGTATTTTACTGTCCTTGCTTGGACCTAGCATGAAATCTTTTAAAAGCTGGAAACAAAGAATCGATCTATCAAAATTTAAGTATCGTGATGTGTAAAAGTAGAAATCCTGATTTTTAATGTAAAAAGAATAAAATTTGTGTGAAGGGAAGGCCTGGCACAGTGCTATCACCAGTGTTATCAGATTGTTAAGGTACTTGCCCAAATTACAAATAAATTGTGTGTATTTGGCGTTATTCATGTGAACACAGTAAAATTTGTGCTATTACAAATGCAAATTTTGCAAGTCTCTATTAATAACTGATATATTCCAACATGCAATTTAACTACTTCAGTTTTGTTTCTATAGGAATATTAGTTTTTAATTATTTAGCAAATCAAAATGAAGGTTAATTGACCATAAACTGAGTATTTTAGCCATCAATGTTTTTATTGGCAAAGCTTAGTGATCGTCGAAGTAGGAATTTTTTTTTTGAAGTTTGGTCGAAGCTGACAATCATTTGTTTCAAAATAAAAGCAGAGTTTTGAAGCTTCACACACTCCTAAAATTTTCTTTCTTTGTAAGCTTAAACAAGTCACATTTATATTTTAAAACATATATTCAAAGAATACATATAGAAGAGTAGAAAAAGTCTGACCTCTCCTCCAGAAATAGGCTGCTCGATGCCCTGCTCTTTGGCGCCAAGGCCCGCTCCACTCCAGCCCATCTTGCACAGGATCTGATGACCCTTGTTGCTCTCATCCAACTGCCTCTGGGCCTCTGTCTTCGAATAAGTTGACCCACTGAAGGTATTCAACATCAATATAAATTACATCAGTGACACATTTTAAGATAAGGAATTATTGCTTACAAATATAAAATAGAAAAAAAAAATCAAAGTAATACCCACAGGAATGATGGCGGGGTAGGGCTCCTTTCTGGACTTCTCTGTCTGAAGCCTGTGGGAGATTTGGACCTGGACCGAGATGGAGACTTTGACTGGGATCTCGACCTTGAAAAAAAACATAAAATATTTACAACAGGGACTTGTCAGTGGTTTCCAATGTTTATTCCAAATATATTAATTCTATTTTTAGAGTTGGGTGGGATCCACTATTTTACAAATCTTAAATCTGAATCTTTGAAAAGATTATGTAAAAAAAGAGGAAATATAAATTTAATAAAATAATAGAAAATACAAATAGTAACTAAATGTTAACATTAATTCTTATAATTCATTCATTATAAAAGACATGCATTCATTTAAGTGTTAAATTATGGTGGGCAGAACATGAAGTTCTAATGAAGGATCTAGCTAAAACCATGTTCAGGGTATCGACTGGTAAGCAAACCCAATGGGAAGACCTAAACACAGATGGGAAGATAACTTGAGAATTGACCTGAAAGAAAGAAGGTGTAATGAGGTGGACTGGATAGAACTAGCTCAAGATAGGGATAGGTGACATACTTTTGTAAGTGCGGCAATGAACTTTCGAGTTCCTAATGCCAGAGAATAAGTTAAGTTACTGTTTGGGGCCTGCTTGTTGAGTTTGAGAAATGCAACTAATTTTGGTTCAAGTTGAATTTCTTTGTTTTTCTTCAATTTAGTCTGAGGATAATGCCGTAGAGCGTCGAAACATGTAACATCACTAAATAAGGGCGTTCTCTACGAAGCCTGCAAAAGGAGCAAGGGACTCAGATAAGAGAATAGAATTCAATAATATAATTTTAAAAAATTTTTAATTTTAATTATTCAACATTGTCAATTTTTCAATTCAACCAATTTCTAATTACTTCTTCAATTTTATAATTACAAATTTAATATCATCCTAGTCATGGATAATCTGTAGATATGGTTTAGTCAAATTATATAATTTTATTGTGTTACAAGTTCACTTGTTTATGTAGCGTGATCTGACTCACATTTTAATGTGTTTTTTACTGTTTATGTTATATCCTAACTTATATGTTAATTGACGATATCCACTTTAACTTATCTTTACTTAATGTATTTATATAATAATTTACATTCAACTCTAGTATCATAATGTAACTGTAACGTTAATGTTAAATTGACAATATCCACTTTAAATAATCTTCTCAGATATTTTCATTAAAAGTGTTATATTTCACATTAATTTTTTCTTATTATCTTTATCTTAAATAATATTTTACATTGAATTCTACAAACATACTAGAGTTTTGGTTAACCACACAGTGGGAATCAGTGTTGTCCTGGTTGACGTGTAGTGGCCTGGAGAGATGGATCCGACTCTGATAGTAAAGGACAAATTGTTCTACGAGATCTCTATAAGGGGCACGACACCGGCCAGCTCGGTGGCGGAGATGAGATGTCAATTGTCGGAATAAGTAGACCGAGAAGAGAACGAAGAGGAAGAACTACTCAACAGGGAACTGGTGGCTGGGTTTACTACGGAGGGCCCTCATTTATTACGTAAGCTTGAAAGATTAAAAGAAGAAACTAGGGGGAATCCGAAGCCTAGTTATTCCAAGGGCAAAAAATGGTTAACGACGAGTTGACACATACTCGACAGAGCGAAGCGTGCCCGACAGAATGACCAGTCTTTGGAGGAAAAAAGAGCAAAGCCCCTGGAAGAAAGTTCTCAATTACAAGCACGCCTCCTGTCCTTACTAAAGAACCCGAAAAGGAAAGAAGGAGTCGAACCTAAGGGAACTAGAGAGACAGGAAAGTTTGGGGGGACCAGACACAGTAGGCCCGGAAGCGAAAACCACAAGGAAAGGGGAGACGATGACCAACAAGCCAGGAACTAGTTTATGGACGGAGGGAATGCCCCGCAGGGCATCTCGTTCGGTAGCCGGACAACTTGACCAATCCCATCGCGATGAACCAGCATTGGAGAGTTTAGCACACAGAACTTTGATGATATTCAAAATGGTGTCGACTCGACTCAAAACACGGAGGGTGAAACCCGTAAATGGAAAGTTATAAAAATCAAATGAATGGCTAGGAAAACTGTAAAATTCATGGAAATGTCCGAGACAGGAGTGTTGTGGACTGTAACAAACACAGATAATGAAGCTCTCATGTTAGTATAAAGTTTTATTTTAGCACCACATCTTATATTATTATTACCGCGTCTTACTACCCAATCGGGTTATACACACTTAAGCTAATGTGTAATGGTAGAGTGATTGTGAGATTAAATGGAGGACCTACAGTTTAACATGGGATCCAAACCTCAGTGAAGGTGTGGTATTCCACACACAATTCTTAATAGCTGTTCAGGTTATACACACTCAAGTTCTTGAATTTTTTGTTTTATACATCTTAGTAGCTTGCGAAGTAGTTAATCGTAGATGAAAGTGTCTTCATCCTCAATCACTACTTTGCAAAGTAAATTTGAGGAAGCTCTAAGAGCTTCATGCCTAAAGTTTCCAGCTGCGGTTTCAAACATTTGTTTTTTTACTTTTCCGATTTTTTTAAATGGATTTCGACTTCCTGTATTAGCATATCAGAGACCCCTCCAATACCAAATCCGCCATCTTTTTGATGACTACATGATTGTCCAAGCCACTAACCGAGGCAACTAGCTTGGACCAAGTGCACTTGTACAAGAACACTTGGTCCAAGTTGTGATCCAAGTATATTTTGAACCGTGTTAACCTGGCTTTACAAAAGTATGCCATCTATACCTATCTCGAACTAGTTCTATCCAGTCAGTCCACCTCATTACACCCTATCTCTTTCAGGTACATTTTAATTATATTAAATACTGAAATAAGGATAGAAGGGTAAGGCCTACACACTTACCAGAAAATTAAAGAACTCTAGTTCACAATTAAAACACAATAAAGACATAATTATGTAATTTTAAGGGCACATCAGTCCCCTTCTTCAGCAGAAGAGTAAAACACAATGAAGTGATGTGTTACCTAGACCTAGGTCTGTAGGGCCGAGACGGTCTTCTGACCGGTGATCTTCTATTAGTATTGTTATTGTTGTTGTTGTTTGTTCTGTTAGCATAGTGCCGTGGTGGGGGAGTTCGAGACCTCGACCTTGATTTCGACTTGGAACGTGGTTTGGAGTTTGATCTGCTTCGACTGCGCGATTTACTGAAAATGAACAACACCTTGGTCAATGATTGGTTCTAATTTGAATCACAAAAAATTCACATTCACTAATAAATGCCTGTGCTTTTATATATTAACTACTTTGAGTCACCAACAAACATTAAAAAATATCATCGCTCCTATAAAATAATCAGTCAAGCATGTTTTAATCCAAGTATTTGCTTTTAACATTTAAGGAATACAATAAAAATGTACAGTAGTTAGAGATATTGAAATATCACAATTTTTAAAGTTCAATATAACATTTTTGAATGTATTATACATAAATAAAATAAAACAAATTGATTGCCAGGCCTTTTGTATGTGAATAATGTTTGTCTATTTTAACTCAATACCTGGTGCACACCTAGCATAGTTATCTGTGTAGGCCCAGGAGCATTTTTCTACTCATATATCATTACCCAACAAATATTTGTGATACAATAGGACCTCGCTAATCCGTCCACTGTGGGACTGGGAGTATGGTTGGAACGTAAAACAGGTTTGATTATCAGAAGAAAACTAAATATTTACAGTACAGTATTAAATACAAACATAAATAACACAGTCTAAAATTCAATAAAACTTATACAGGAATAAATTTTTTAGTGAAAAAAAAATCAATAATATTATTTTGTTTGGCAGGTGACAGTCTAGACTTAGCTGCAATGTTCCTCCATTTCTTGATCCAACAGATATCCATAGGTGTAGAGCTTTCGTTCTGTTCGATGTACTGAAGAGCAACAACAAAAGATTTCTTGGCTTGCTTGCGTATGTGATACACGGGTAAGCAATACGTCATCCTCATCATCATCCTCAGGGCCTTAATTTACAGTTTCTCCATAAACTTGCAAAACAGCGGAAACAATTTCATCGTCATTTAGGTCTTCATCTGTTTCACAATCTTCATCATATTTATTAAGTCACTCATCAACGTCATTTGCTTGGATATCATGTAATGTAATTTTTTTTAAGTCGTTGACAATTTCCGGCGTGTCAGTGTCTTGCGCATTCCCAGTTTGCTCACTCTCAATTATCACTTCCGGTAAAAGTTTAGGCCAAGAATTTTGTAGTTTGTCAGGTTTCATTTCATTCCATGACTAGTGAGTAGATTGCATCTTTGATGCTTACGAATTTCATGGCTTCAAAAAGGCTACAGCCCTCTCCTGTTTTTTTCTAAAATTGAGCTGATGTATCTTCGGTGATAGCGCCTTCTAAGCCCCTCAATCACGCCTTGATACATCGGTTATATCAGAGAAGTTACATTGGGTGGAAGAAATGCAACTCTTATTTCTTCTTTTACCAATTCTTCTTCAGAGGGGTGCGATGGAGTGTTACCCAACAAAAACAGAGTGCAAACAGGAAGTTTTTGGGTCTTTAAGTTTTTTTCCAACAGCAGGCACAAATTCGTCAAAAAACCATGATTTAAAAAGATTACAGTCCATCCAAACTGATTTTTGGTTGCGGTAATAAACTGATAGCGATGGTAAATTAATGTTCTTGAATGCCCTTGGCTTTTTGGACTTGTCAATGATAAGAAATGGAAGCTTGTGTGTATTGTTAGCAATACTGCAAGTAGCAGTGGTTAGCCTGTCTATGGCAACTTTTGAATCCATCACAGTCTCATTTGATGCAGCAAGTGTTTTTGTCAGTAACATTTTATAGTTTAGGACAGTTTCATCTATATTATAGACTTGGTCAGGTGCCAATTCATTTTCTACAATTTTTTTTTAAAATTCCAAAGAAAACTCTTTTGATACCTCATCATCATCTGATAGTTTTTCACCTGATATTGCGCAATATCTAACGCCATGACGGGTTTTCCACCCATCTAACCAACCTTCACTAGCTGTGAGCTCACCTTACACTTACAATTTTTTGTGCAGAATATATGCATTTTCTTTGATAACAGGCCCAGATAACAAGGTTCTTTTCCTGGTAAAAACCATATACACAATGAGTTGTCTAGCAGTTCCAGTTTTGGCTCTTTTAGAGTTTTCTTTCCATCTACCATCACTGTAAAAGATTCAATATCTTTTCTATTTTCCCTCCAGTCCTTTACTATAGTACCTCCCACATTGAGTTCCTTAGCAAATTTTTGTTGTGATTACCCCTTGTCCAGTCTCTGTATCCACACACGAGTAATTACCACGCACTAGACACTAGATGACGGCTCAGTGAGGCAGCATAACAACTGACTAGTAAACAATGGCCAACCAGTCATCAACAAGTCAGTGCATGCATGCTCTTGAGCTGCAGTTAGACCAACCGGAGCGTCGGACTAGCCAAGGGTGGACTAGAGAGGTTCTACTGTACTCATTTATTACACTATTCATGGTCATAGTATAGCATTGAACATGTTATATCTATCAGCTTCAATATGAAGTTTTTGAACTGGCTAAAAAACAGTCGTTCATTGAAAGATGGCATTACAATATTTTGTTGCAAAAAGCATTGATTTGCGCCCACACAACGGGAATGGGTTAGTGAGAAATAACGATATAGAAACTATAGCTTACTCATTTTTTATCAGTAGCAGGCAACATTGATTTTTAACTGAAATTGACTGAAAATATATTATTATTTTTAGGGCTCTGCGAATACTCAGATTTCGAGTTGAGCTTGTCATTCAAGCTCGAGATCAAGATCAAAAGTTCTGTAGGCTCGTCATTTCCGAGCTTCCACTTGATGTAGGCAATTTAATTTGGAAAATATTGGCATTTTCCCTTTTAAATCATTTGGTTACTTGACAAATTATTCAAATTAATATCAATTCTCACATTAATAACATAATAGAGCTTTAAAACTACTGTGAACCCATTTACTTATTCAATATTGTTCCATTTTGAATTATCAAGTTGTTTACTTGTATTGCCAGGACAGTGCAATGAAAAAAAAGCTAATTAGATTAATAAATAAATGATTATTTTTACTATTTTTACCTGGTCCCTTTCTAAAATAATAATCAAGAATATACTTTATTGAATAATTACAAACTTAAAATATTTAAAACTTGTATTAATACATTTAGCTACAAAACTAGTACTAGTTTAGTTACTATTTAGTCATAGAATTATGTTGGCTAAACTGTCTAAAATAAATGTTGGTTGATCTTATTTATTGCAATAAATATTTTACCAACCTTACCACATTTCAATCATTTTATTTTAAATTTTAAAGTATGAACATCGACTTTTATAAGGATTAAAAATAGAAATGAAATATATTTCTCAGTAAGATAATTTCTAGCAATAGCCCATACTAACCGCATGTGCAACTACACATAAAGGAATGGAATTGGAACAGAAGACGTGATCATATACAATTACACTAAGACTAAGGTATAATAAACGAAATACGAAACACTTAAAATTTTTGTTTATGAGTCTTAGGTTTACTTATAGGTTAACTTAAGTTAATAAAGTATATTTTGGTGGAATATTAGCTTAATAAAATCGTCAATTTTGCTATCTTTTTTTTTTTAAGAAGACAGTGTAGAAAGAAACACTGTACAATAATGTAAAGTAAGTGAAATTGAAAAAAACCAACATAAAGGATAGTTAGATTAGGCATTGATATAAACACACTTCTTTATATCTTCTTACACTAACATATTCTTTAAACTTCCACAGTTGCACATTGTTTTGAATTTTCAGAAATGTTTATTTTTTTATATGAAGCGATATCAATGAATAAGGAATACTTCCGAAAATTCAAAACTAAGTGCAAATGTAGAATTATTATTATTATTATTATTATTATTAGCATAGCGTATTACTACCCATTCGGGTTATACGCACTTACGCTAATGTGTAATGGTAGGTGTGATTGTGAGATGGAATGGAGGACCTACAGTTTAACGTGGAATCCGAACCACGGTGGAGGCCTGGCATTCCCCACATTCACTAGATTTCTTGTCAGAGGAACTGTAGAAGTAGGAAGTGTAAAAGTTGAAGAAGAAATGAAAAGAGAAGTGTGATTTTATCTAAGTATAACGTAACCATCCTTTCAGGTTGGCTTCCTTCACCATCACTTACTTACTCTATGGCATTAGAAACTCAAATGTTCTTATTTTAAAATTATGTTTTATAAGTGTTATTTCTAATTTTAAAACCGATATTTCCATTTCTAAACTTTTTTTAAAAGTATTTACTATTTATAAAAATGAGTGTCATTTATATTTTAATAACATGTGTTTTAGTATATTATTTAAATCCCAAATTTTAAAGATGTAATATTTACATTTAAAATAAACAAATTTATGCTCTTTTTAACATTTTATAATTATAAATATACGTGCAACTCGGGAGCTTTTAGAAATACTTGACTAGAATGAAAAAACCCAAGCTTGTAGACCCCTAAAATAATCTCTTAAGATTTTTATTACAAATCGAGAAAACATATTGCCCTCCATTGGTAAAAAAAGAAGCAAAATAAGTGTATGATCTGCTTTTTATGACAGTAATAATGTGACCAAAAGCAATCATTTAAACTTTTATTATACTTTTCTAACACATAAATTCGAGTAGATCTATTTTTACCATTTTTAGCCAAAAAATGTATTAATTTCACAACCTTTGAATTGTCTCTTGTTTTACAATATCGCCACGTGTGGCTTTTTCTGCCATAACTATTTTTTTCCATGTACCCCCAAATGCTCCGGAGCGTACCACGGAACTACCAAACTAGAAGAATTTTATTGACCTTTAAAATGTGCACAGCATATTTCGCTTCAGTAAAAACATCAATAACACTTACCTTCTGTATCTTTTCTTAGGAGGAGATTTACTTTTTGATTTTGTCCTCACTATGGGCGAAGGTGACTTGGAGCGTTCTCGTATGCCGGTATCTATGTCTTCTTCCTTCTTTCTGCGGGCAGCATTCTTTGCACGGTAGTATTCATAAAGACCTAGCTTCTCCCAGCCCTCGCTGTCAAGAATCCGTCTACAGTGAGATAATTAAGACAAGTATAAATACTAGAGAGCACCAATATTGATACCATGATAGAGCAACAGTAATAAACTCGGTATCAATATCGGTTAGTAGGGGTGTGTGAAGCTTCAAAACTTTGACTTGGACTCAACAAAAACAAAATATTAGTTTTAGCTTGGCCCCCAAAAGATTCTAGTTTTGACAATTACTTATCAAAATTTTCAAGTTAGGTTCCACTAATGCCATTTTAAGTATTATACACATTACAAATTAATAATTTTATTTATCAAGCTACAATGAAATATTACAAACAATTGTGCAATAAAAAATATATATATTTAGTTCATAAAGTTATATAAACCGACATAATATAATAATTTTTTCAAAGCATAAAATGGTTAACTAGTATTCAAACTTCGCTTTGGCTTTGAGAATATTTCATATATTTGATTCAAATTGAAATAGTCTTCGCACACTCCTATTGGCTAAAACTTAAAATATCAATAGAATAGATTTATTTGAAAATTTTCAATCTGTCTAAAAACTACTAGAGAAGGATTAGTAATGTAAAAAATGAAAAAATGTAATCAAGGATAAATGAAGCATCATTATATTAAAGAAAGGATAGAATAACAACAACGATGTACCCAATAACTGTGATAACTACTACAATAATATAATGGGGAATGTCTGTGATTTGTGACTAAATATGCTATGAGTGTGTATTCTGAATTGTACTTTGTGAATTCAAATTGGAATTATTATTGATAATAATATTTAGCACCGCGTCTTACTACCCGTTCGGTATTAATAATAATTTAGGGTAAGTTACTTACACTTTCTGAACCTATTGATCATACCAGCACATAGATTACAAACTAACTTAATAATAAAATAAACAAACACTCAGTTCATTCATTGTAAGTAATCACCCATCACTGTAAAAATAAAGAAAGCTTCAATTTCAAAAAGATACAATTTTTTGGCTATGTCAGGAAGTGAACCACAAATACTTAATTTAGAAAGCAGATGTGCTAGCAATTAAGCTAAGAATTTAGATGCAAATTAAGACCTATTTGGCCAGAGACCTGCACAATTAGAAGGTAGAGAGAGAGAGTAACATTAAAAATAAGATTAAATTAGTTTTGTATACTGTTAACATTATTATGATTTTTAAAGTTAGGTGAATGGAAAGAGAGGACTAGATTGGACCATGGTGAAAAGTAGGAAGGACCGCAATTCTATGGGCTCCTGCCCTGAATTAGGTAGATCTTTAAACTGCAGTAAATTTTTCCTTAATTGTCACCTATTTTTACGATTATAAACATTATTTTAAGACTAAACTATTTAACTATTAAAAATATAGTTATAAATATAACTGAAAAAATTAATAAATAACTCTGTAAATACTAATTTGAACAAAACAACACACAGAAAACACAAACAAAAATGCATTTCATAGTACTTAGTTGTGTGATCGACGATGAATATATATTTATCAGTTCGACAAGAAATGTATACAAGAACACAGTACATACTTCACAATAGTTCCAAAATAAAGCCAATAGATGGTGTTAGCAGTAAAGAAAGTAAGAGAGCTGTACGTTTATAAACATATTTGGCACTTGTGAATGAAATTCGATGTCTATAAATGTTAATAGTGGGCAGTACAAAATACTGTGAAAGTTTATAAATGGCTTTAACAGTGAAAGGGTTATAAAGATGGCGAAAGACTAAAAAGAAAATAAACAATAATCTAACACAAATACCATAAATTGCCAATTTTGCCAGCCACAGGGGGGTCTTAATCAGGAGATAAGAAATAGATAAAGGCTATTTATTTAGTCTAGTTTTTTAGTGAAACTGAGATTTTCATGATTTTTGTGTTTCTTTTGATAAAAGAATATTTCAAAATGTAAAAATTATGTGCTAGTGTGTGATAAAAATTAGCAATGAGAAGAGTAAAAGTAAATTAAAATAAAGTTTATTTGTTTCTATCAAGGTCTAATTAAGGTCTTATTTTTACATTTCCATGCCATTAGTTAATAATTATTATTATTTTGTTTTTTAGCACGGCGTCTTACTACTCTTTTGGGTTCTAAGCTATTAATTTTACTAAAACATAAGACAGTTGTTAAAAAATCACAAATGAGAAATGAGCTTAAACGAATATTATTTTTAAAGTAAAAATACTGCTAAAATAATTTATTAACACCACTAATCTAAATATAAATTTATGAAAATATGACCATAAATCACAGCATCAAGAAATCTGACAGACCCGTTTTATTATTGTTTCAGTAAATTGACTAATCATTTTTTTTACATTAATTAATGTTTCCAGCCTGTGGCCTGGGTTTTTTATTCAAGCCATATATTTTCCACTACCTGCTTGCTAGGCTTGTCGTAGCTTCATATGCCTTATAATATAACTTAACAACTAGGACAGGCACAAAATCCAGTCCAAGGTTGTTAATTCGTCACTATGAAAGGGTAATTAATTTTTCAGTCATGCCGGGAATCAAAGTTGTAAAGCTTAGCTCAGTAGACATACACGGTACTGAATGAGCTAAGGTGTCCAAAATATCAGCAATAAATCAAAAGCGCCCATCCTTTGTTCTTAAACTCACGAAGATCTGTTTTATCAAAATGTATAATAATAGTAATATAGTAGTAGTAATTATAATTATTTATTAATTTAAAGAAGGGTTGTGCGGGATCCCGAACCTTGGTAAAAATACAATTAGTTTATTCAATTTAAATGAGTCTTATCTTTTATTAAATAAATGAATATCTGAAACTTCAGTCCCCTTTATTACTACATTACAATACAACTAAGTACATTAAATAACATAACAATACTAGATATAATTATGGAGGGACATATTTGTCCCTGAATGGATTTATGGCAGAAAAACGTAATTTTAGAACAAAATAACAATGATTAAAGTGGCATTTAAATATTAAATTATGCACGAAATACACCTTCCCCACACTTATTAGGATAAAGGCAGGTCCATTACATAAATATTATTATTTGGAATGGCATACATTTTCTTTTGTATATACCTAAATTTTGACTGTGGGAAGTGACAGCTGCTAAACACATGTTTTTGCAGATCATATGGTTCGGCGCAGGGATACATAATTTGGTCTGGTAACTTTTCAAAGCCGTCAGCTGTTAGCTGTCAGTCAGCACCAAAGAAGCCATGAGTTTTTTTATTTATAGCTTTTTAGTACATCTTAAACCCTATTTTTAGAATTTATTTATACCCATATCAAAAATGCTTAATCAAAAACACACAATTATAATCGATGCATAAGCCCAAGGATTTTAATTTACATTACATCAAAAACCTCACTCAACCCTTGTCAGACCAAATATTTTTAGTTTTTATGAAAACTTACAATTTAAAAATGAACAAATAATAAAATTTTAGGTGTGCCTATTTATTCCTGTAGAGGTTTTTTTTATACAAAATAACCAAATTTAAATTTATTGTTCATACCTATAGTTTCAACTGAATCAAGAGTTTTTTTTTATCCCATTGCCTGAATATTCAAACATATTTTTGACATTTACCACTTGATTTTAATATAAATTAAATTATCAACCTAAAATTTTTTTGTAATGTACGGGAAGACTGAGTTTAGACAAGAATTATAAATATAAAAATTAAACATAAACCTGAAGTGAAAAATAACTTTAACCCCCCCCTCCCCCTCCCGTTTCTTGAAGGAAGTAAAATGTCATTCCCACATGAGGATAGTTTAACGTTTCATTAGTTTAGTATGGTGAATTTTGTGTGATAGGCATGACCACACCAGGGTAAACCAAAGTTTAAATTATTAAAATTGAAAATACATTTTAAAGATTCAAATCTTTAGAAGCAAGAATCTTTTTTCAAAGTTATGTCGAAGCTAATAAATATTTGATTTGAATGAGTTTTTTTCAAAGGCTTGCAACCACCTAATTTACACAAAAATAATTACCTACTAACCTTGCAAGAAAAATAAAGACAGTTAAATTAATTCCATCCTCCAACTCTTCAAATGTATCTAGCTACAACACTTTATTTTTTTGTATCTTCTGATGATAAATGAATATTCTAGGGATGTGAAAGATTCAAAAATATCTAAAAAATTTGAGAAAAAAAAATCTTGATCTTGTTTAAAAAGCTAAAAAATTAATCTCAAAAATTCGAGAAATTAGAAATAAAGTAATGGCCCTAAGAAAGGAAAAAACAAACTAGAAACTTATAATTTCCAATAATACCGCAATAACACAAAAATAGGCCACATTTCCTTCCCAAAAACCGCTTTTATTAAGAAATGTTTTGGTTATCAATATTGTTTTTCAATATCAAAATTTTACAATATAAGCTTTTATACTACAAAATTAAATAATAAATGGTGTTCATTGTAACTACCTCTAACCATTTTATTAATTGCATTTAAAATATGTATGAGTTATATCTCGAGTGTTTGAATGAACTATATATAAAATAATCTAAAGCAAGCGCCAGCTCAAATGTCAAAAAGAAACTCTATAAACTATATATTTACTTTAATAAACAAAATTTGCATTTTTGTAGTTTTAAAGGACGTTTTCTCGTCTCAGTCTCGTGTCTCCATACCTTTTTAGATGCCTGTCTCGAATTGAAAAAATTGTTCTCGCACATCCCTAGAATATTCCCTCTAGTTAAAAGTATTTATAGCTGTGTGAAGAAGATTGTTGAAGAAAAGAGTGAAGGGGGAAGAAATGAAGAGAGGTTTTTTTTGTTGCTATCAAAGACTAGCTTAACCATCCCTCAGATTGGCCTCCTCCCTTATCATTTACATTACATTTCAGTGTTATTACAACAATTTAATATAGTTCTAATCTGATAGTTTTATTATTATAAACTTAAACATCACTGTGTCCAAAGGTGCACATTGAATGTCATTTGAAGAGAGAGGAGCAAGGATGCGTGATGCCTTGTTGGGATATTATTTATATACCTGTCTCTGGGCCTGTCGTGACAGGGAGGAGCATAGAACGCCTCCACAGCGGCCAACAACCGCTCGCTAGGGGGCGCTGGTGGGGGTAGTCGGATGCTGTCTGGATCCAGGGACCTGTATTCACTATCTTCCAGCTGGACACAATCATTAATACAATCAGAGAAATAATTCTGAACACATTATATAGCCCTGTACTAGGGGTGTCTGAAGCTTTGACTTGGCTTCTAAACACACATCTGTTGTGACTTACCTTTGTAAAATATTGCCAGCTAAAATACTTGATTTATATTCATTTATTTACATTCTAAACTGTTATACATAATATAAGTTAATATTACTATGGAAAAATCTGAATTGTAATTTGTAATATAAACTTTATCATTTTAAGATGGAATATGTTAATCTTGTTTGGAATAGAGCATTTTTTAAATTATATTTAATATTGTAACAAGATTAGTGTTTAACTGCGGGACCGGCGCGATCTTGTTGTTTACCCTGGCTGTGCTCCTTGTTCTCTTTGTCTCCCTCCTTGTCTAGCAGGTAGGCAGCGACCTTTTCACTTGACTAGGGGATTAGAGGGGGCAGGGGGAAGGAGGGGAGACACGTCTGGGTCCTTTTAATTCTAGACCCTTAGCTGGCACCACCCCTAATAAGCACGCTGAGCGATAGCCAGGTGTGCTCAGTTCTTGGTTCTAAACCAGTGAGACTGGGTGTGGACCAGCGAGTCCAGTGTTCGTGTGACGCGTGCCAGTGTGGTGTGTATGGCGCTGGGACCTGTGGTGGGGTGCCGTGTCTTTAACATTGAAAGTAAATTGTACCATGAACGAACATTTTAAGAAACTGATATTTGGATATTTAACTAGTTATTCAGTATTTTTGTTAACATGCTGTTTACTTGATTTGATGTAATTCTATTTTATGCGTTTTCATTTGTTTATTAATTTACAGACAATTACTAGTACTACTTAGCTCAGTCAACTGTTTAGTTATAATTTATTCAACGTTACTATATTTAAATATTATGTCCTTATTAGTATATTAATTCACATAATTACTTTGACTACTTGATTTGTTGAATTGTTTAGCTGTATATTTAATACTGTGAATGTTTTTTGAGTGGTGTTTTAATAAACAAAACCTTGGGTGATGTGAGAGTATTTTAATTCATATGTAACCTGCAAAATACCCCAATATCCTCAAAAGAACTCATAGTTTGCACGGTGACGTGTAACCAGCCCCAGTGACCCTCCCAGGTCAAGTGCGCCCAACATTACAATATCTATATTTAAATGGTTATGCAAAGATTAGTACTTATTATCTGATTTTTTTTTAAATTTCAAACTTTATTCAGCTTCGAAAATATTTCATCTTATTCGATTTGACTTTGCTTCAAAGTGAAAAAGTGGACTTCACACACACTTCCCTATTCCATGTATGGACAATGTTTACATACTGAACCCAGTCCAATTCAACTGATGTGTGACAATCAACTGTTGTGGTATTAGGAAAATAAGTAAGGGTGTAGTTTTGAAATAAACATAAGCTTCAACTTCGCTCCATAAAAATTACAGCTTCGACAATTATGAAGCTAGGCCAGTAAAAATATTGCCAGCTAAAATACATACGTATGGTCAATTATTGCCATTCTGATCTGTTGTAAATAACCTATTAATTGTGATAGCAACTTTATTTATCGTCGGTGACCTGGCGGTCTAGGGGTAAGGTGATAACTTCTATGCCGGCGGCCGGGGTTCAATCCTCAGTCCCGGCACCGATTTATCTGATTACCAAACCCTTCCTTCACCTCTGACAAGACATCTTGTGAATGTGAGGAATGCCAGGCCTCCACCGTGGTTCGGATTCCACGTTAAACTGTAGGTCCTCCATTTCATCTCACAATCACCCTACCATTACACATTAGTGTAAGTGCGTATAACCCGAATGGGTAGTAAGACGCGGTGCTAATAATAATAATGACTTTATTTATCAAAATAATGAAATAGTACATAAAATTTTGCAATAAAACATTTTCGGAGGAATTTTAGTGCATAAAGTTATATAAACAAACACAATATATTTTTTTCAAACACAGAACAAAAAATATTTAACCTTTGGTTCGGCTATTAGAATATTTAATATATTTGATTCAAGTTCGCTTTGAATTGAAAGATTGGACTTAGCAGACCCCTAAAATTAAGTACGCAACACAGAAACTTGTGAGAACTAACAATTTCCAAACTATTCACATTTTTTACTTAGCAGAAAAGACATTGTTATTCGACTGAAATTCCAGAAAAAAAAAGTACTAATCACACTATTAAAATTTTCTCCTTAATATTTCTATTACAAATCAAAGTTTCCAAAATTAAAAAAATCCCTCCATCAAAAACCAATGGTAAGAAGAAGTAAAATATGTGTCTTTTAAGAGTCATATTGTGATCAAAGGCAAATATTTAAAACTCAATTATCAGATATTTTGCCATAATTTTGCTATACATATATCACTTAATCAGACACCTTATCTCAAGTCTTAGCATGTGTCTACTGAACCAAGGGTCTTGGGTTTGATTCTCGACATGGCCGAAAAAAATTATTCTTGGGGAAAATATGGGTTTACCCTTTCAGAGTGATAAATTAACAGCTGGGGTCTGGCTGTTGCATCTGTCCTAGTCTTAAATTAGATAATAAGGCACATGAAGCTGCGACAGGTGGTGGAAAATATATGGGTTGAATAAAAACTGACCCAGGCTACAGGCTAGAAACAGTGATGGATATAAAAAATATATTTAATTTTGAGTTTTTACAATTTTGATCAGAAAATTGCTTTAAATTACTGGCTTATAATACCAAAATCCAATAATTTTACTAACCATAAAAAGTATATGAGAGGCCTAATTGCTTGATTAATCATTATCTAATAAAACTTCCAAGATTATTAAAAATAAACCAATTAGTGAAAAGTTAGTGAAGAAAGCCATATAGGGGAAGAGGAAAAATGTAGGTTTAATCAATGCACAAATGTGGCATCATTTTCCTGTCTTCCAGCTTCTATAGTAGAACAAGGTGCACACACACATTGAGACATAAATAAAAGTTATAATTTATGGTTTTTATGTGTGACTTTTTCCACTATAGCGGAGAGATGTCACTTTAGAGCATTAGATTATACACATGCTTTTTTATATTTCGCTACTCAGTTTCCACTGATTAGTTTATTTTTCCTAATTTTCATCAACTTTTTGTGTATTATAATATCACTGATTAGTTTGTGATAGCTGCCATCAATATTTCACTACAAGTGTCTCTATTGAATCAAGTATGAGATTAAAACTCTAATAGAGAGCTGAATCTGTACACCACTAATTTTTATTGTTTATATCGAAATGACTGAATGGTAGAATCTGAAACAATTGAAACTCACAATTTTTGTACATACCTTAATGAGAGGCACCATAAGTCCAGCGGGGAGTTCGAAGTAAGGGACACTGGGCATAAGTTCATCCGAAACTACCTCAGGAATAATCTGGGGAGGAGCAGGGAACCCCGGCGGGGGTTTGCTCAGGTCAGGCAGTTCTACACATAACAGAGTTATTTATGTCTACAATGAAGAGCCAGTATTGGGATAAAATGATTTTTGCGAGTTAATCAACAAATTATCATCTAAAAATAGTTTCAAAAGTTAAAGTACTCTTCTTTGTGGATGTATTTTTTAATATTCTTTTTAGCATCGCATCCTTATAAATGGACTACTCGACATTTTAAATGCAAATTATGGTCACTTTTGCGATCTAAATGTAAATTAACAATAACTTTCCAATAATCAAAAATAAATTCCCTCAGGATAAAAAACGTATTTCATACAACCAAAGATCATTGGTAAAGATGTGTTTCAACCAGCAGAAGAAGAAACCATATTTAGGATGAAAATATAACATATCTTTAACCTCCTATCTTAGGTTTACTTGGAATTTATAAATTTTAGCCTACATTTTTCTACCACACTACTTAAGTCTATTGATTTTTTTTTATACCTGTTTTAAACAAACATTAATATTTTAACAACATTTTATACTGAAATCGAACATTTTATTTGACCAACTCCAATCATTTTACTTAGAATAAATCAGTCTCTCTAGCTTACATTCTGGAGATATTCTTAATGAGATAATGAATGTCATCAGGAAAATGACTGGAAGACAAAGTTGAGGAACCAATTTAAAACTTAACTTATTTAAAAAAAATTTAATAGATATACTTTGGGCAGTAAATCTTTGAGAAACTTAACAAAAGGGTCCAAAATTTTTAATGCCCTTTGAAAGCAATATGCATTCTCTAACCACCGCACACCACAGAACTTCAATGGAAAATTTGTACACCCTGTCAACTGGGTAGACAATGCTCGACGAGCTGGAGAGTCAGTAAACAGGTAGTACATGTGAAGCAATAAACTATTTATATCCCAATCAACAGATTCCACTCCTGTTTTCAAGGAACTATGAAAATGAAGCCCACATATTCCCAGATTTAGCAAACTACATACTTCATTGTCTGTGACAGATTTGATGTGTTCCTGAAGAAGAGTTAAGAACTTTAAATTGACATTTGAGCCATCCATTGACACTTGTATCAACTTAGAGAGTGGAAGAGGAGAAATACCATACAGGAAATGCTTTAGTAATTCTTTAGCGATGCTCCTATCGAAAAACACACTGTTTAAGTTATGACTGATGAATTTATGATTTTCCTTGTCCCAGAATCTGATTACAACATCCATTTGTACTCTTTGAATAACTTTATTCAACGCTTCATCAAAACAAATTACAAAGTTGTTACATGATTTTAGGCGGTCCAGTAAATTGTCAGGAAAGAATGGAGCCAAGACATGCACAATGAAGTATGCATCCTTGTCTCCACCAAGAGTAAATCAAGGCATTGGCAATGGAACACTCGGGAAACATCAACTGAAAAATTGTACTTAAATTATTGCAAGAGTTGAAAGATTTTTTTTGTCAACAACTTCCATAGCCCAAATGACTTCGACCTTAGTAACATCATATTTTATAACAAAAGGGTTATGGTTTCTTCGAGGCACTACACTAATTTCACTTTTGGCAACAGCTTTCTTCTGGAACGTTACGATTTCCGATGAAACAGAAAAATTCTTCGAGCAAACAGCAGAATCACTACTAGGTAGAATGTTTTTGATTGACAGAGATTCTGTTGAAATTGGGGAGCTCGATGAACCTAAATCACTTGACATTTTTGAGAAAAAAGTCAACAAAGAGCATTGATTTGTCAACGTTTCAAGAGTTTTTATGAGTTGGTCCTTTTGCATGGGAAGCTAATGCCTGCTTTCCCATATTACTTAAGTTTTTAATTATTTTGCACACTTTACAAAACGCCTGCAACTTATTACTTTCAACACCACTGATCTAGTATGAAAATTCAGGAAAATAGTCTGAGCTTAGCCAGAGCTGGTTAAAGACATTTTTTTGTTAGACATTACTGGTGTATCCTAATCAGTCCTAATCCACTGTATCCAACTATAACGATGCCAAACATTGAACAAAAACAAAAATAATGGATCCCTAAAGTTAAAAGAATTGTCATGCAGGTCAGGAGATTTCTGGGTTCACCTTTTGAAAGAAAATTCTACCAAATCTTGTGTTATGACAAGTTTGAGCATGAAAGTGCCCCTCAGCTTTCTTCATTGCGGCAGTGGCCTATGAATAGTAAATACGAAAAATATTTTCGTTTTTTTTTTTTTACTAAATGTGACATGAATTGTCATTTCCCCGACTATTATTTTTCCCCCTGACTTTCTAGACCATAAAAACCCTACTGAAGATACTTCTTAACTTTGACAAGGTAAATTATTGTTGTATGAACATATTAAAAAACTTCATTCAAACATGGTAACTTATAGGGACTAAGGTCCAAAACTACTCTTAATTGTTTTCATAATGCACACTCTTCTTATTTAACATAATGATGTTAACACATTTAGCTAGGATAAGATTTGATTCAATAATTATTCAAAATACGCAAATAATATTTGCTTCATTTTTAGATTCAATTCAAACTCACAAATCCTGCTTTGCATATATTCATATCTTATAAATAGCATTATACTAAATGTATCATGAGAAGCAGTTACTTAACTTGCATTCCCTTACACCTCGCCCCACCCTGGTTTGGAAGATACGTCAATACATTCCTTTTCAAAACATCAGTTTAAATTGGTCAGCAATAAATGGATTAGTTAAAAATAGAAGTGGGCCAATACCTACTTTTCTGGATTTTATCAATTCATCTCCTTGATACTCAATACCCTATTCTAGTGGTTCTTATCCTTTTATTATTAGCGGGCTATTAGTCCTAGCTCATACATTCACACTTGTTTGACCTGATGATTAAATATAACATGAAATAAAACCAACATAATTAAGTTAGATATCACTCGATTAGACGGGACTGGTGTTAGAAGAACACGAGAGAGCACTGATCTCCTTTCGACTCCGATCTTCTTGACACTCAACAGCTGATTGCTCAGACGCGCTAGTCATGTTGAGCTCTACTGCTGGGGACGGGGAGATCGAGGTTCGAATCTCGGTCAGGTGAACTGGGGGTGGTTTTTCCTAAAAATTGTTTTCCATTCTCCCTCCACGCATATACGTGTTCACTTCCTCTAATTCAACCTTCCCAATTCCTAATCCATTAGCGTAATTAGTACAAGTGTATAACCCAAACGGGTAGTAAGACGCAGTGCTAAATAATAAAAAATAATAAAAATTAATATGAGTGTAGATTGTTTAATTTGGCTGGATTTTAACCTGTATTTTGCGAGGGGTGGTTGGGGTTGGATTAAAATTGAAAGTGTGATTGAAATAAATCTTAATTCACAGTTTAGGCCTATATTGTGTAATATCAGTCTATTTGTAAATCATTAAAATTTATAATCGATTTGCTAGGATTCGGATTCGAGATTCGAAAATAAAATGTAGATTCGGATTTGAGAAATAGTGGATTCGACCCATCTCTATAAACAACTATCGACAACAGTGGTAAATTGCTATTTCAACATTACGCTTGAACACCCTCTAAGAAATGATCTCGAAAAGCGCTCAGTAATCAGCATGCAGCCGACATCATGCACCATTATGATGTATTTTTAATTTTTTATAACTCCACAACAAATAAACTCACACTGGCCCACCTGATATCATTTTTTACAGTGTTTAACTTTAATACTTGAAGAAATATTTATATCTAATATGTTTATCAAGTATTCATAATTTGAAATGAGCCTTAAGGGAAATAAAATATAATGGTTTATTTTGTTTAGAATGTTGGTTTAACTGTTTACCATACAATAAAATATCTAATGCAGAATTTAAAAAAATGTGTTTATATACAAGATACTTTATTAAAATAATTTTGTTTGAACTATGAAATATATTTTCATGACTTGAGAAATTAAAATATATCTATAGATTTTGAATTATCGGCGTAAAATGCCTGCATGGTAAAAAACACCGACCATCCTTAGCCGATTGTGCCAATATCGGCATCGGCCCAACCTTACTTGTTGTGTATCGAGTCTTGTTGCATTTGCTACGCGCATTTTTTTTTTTTACTGTAATCATTTTCTGTTGTCATGGGCCTGTAGTCCTTTGTTTTATTTATCTAAAATGAAGTGATCGAACGGGGTCCTCTTTTCTGTGTAGGATAGAATAAAATAATAATTGAGTCTGAGTTGTTTAGTTCAGTGGTCCTCCCAGTTGTTATAAGTAAGGATTCCTCAGCCGTCAATCCCAAATACTACTTTTATCCAATTCAAAATAATACTTTTTAATCGTTTCACAAAATCTATTAAATTTATTTTCTCAAGCTAAAAGATATTTATAAAAGTTATATTGGTGACAATGTTTAGGAAGACTATCAAAATTAAAGTTGACAATGCTAACAATAGTTGAAGTTGATAAATAAATAATGAATATTTAATGCCTATTATTTTAAAATCATTAAAATGAAAATTATTTACTACTAATATGATGCAGCTCGAGCTGGTCGATTCATTTGTTCACCACTCCCTTGCCAAAGCGCTGAGGAAAATCGACCTTATCAAGTGAATCATTACTAGGCTACTTCAATATAAAATAGGTGCATTTTCAAAATACAATTCCCCTTGATAAGCGAAAATCAACCTGGTGTCGACTGTGACCATTTTGATAAGCTGCAAAGGAATGACATGTTTATAATGCGTTAGGAGTGGGGAGGGGAGGAGGGTGGTCTGGAGGGTGTTAGAGCTGACAAAGCAAAATTACAACTAGTAAGCACTGTCTAGCCACTAGCGTTGTTTCGATTATTATCGTTTATCTCTTCCTCCACTCCCAAAATCATTCAAATGATTTGTTTGATTATTTTTAAACAAATCAATTGATTATCGATTATGCCCATCACTATTCGCAACCAGTTTGAGGAGCTAACCGTGTTGAATACTAGAGTTTATTGAGATGTCTAGCGCATAGTTTCGGTTATTGTGATACCAGTTGATACAAAGGGTATCGGGAATCGAGTATCGGTATCGGCCCACCACTAGACAAAACAATTATCCTTTCTAAATATAAGTCAAATCTATGAGATAGTTTTGATGACTAACCTGGAGGGTAACTGGGGGTAACAGGAATGTATCCGGGTGGGGGTTGACTGAAGTTAATATCTGGAGGTGGTGGCAGCCCTGGGGAGTTGTGGTGCGCCACATGTGGGGGAATACCTAAAACAAAGCACATGTTCACCAATGAGTCAAATTGAAGCCTCAAAAGAAATTACATCAGAGAGGAGTGGAGCTTAGTACTAGACAGTAAAACCACACTAGCACTTAATATGCAAATAAAACTACACTGGCACTTAAACAAGCCCTAATGCTTATGATTAAATCATTTACGACAATCATGATTAATAAAAAATTAAATGTAAAATTAGGACTTAAAAACGCTTATTTATATTATTTTTTGCAAGCCTATTTTAGAAAGACATTTTGTCTTAGGAAATTTTCTGGAAGGAAATGGGACAGAAAAAAATTAAAAATAATTTTCCAATTCCATTTATTTTTATGATTTATAATTTTAATACAAATTTACCTTCCAATTTATTCCAATAAAATCAATTAAAAAACATAATGATAAAATTATAAGCTTATGGCAATGTGACCAGAGTGACCTTGGCGGTCTTGGGATAAAGTGCTCGCCTCTAGACCCAAAGTTCATGGGTTCAAACCCAGCCGGGGTCAACGAAATTGTCTTGAATGATAAAAATCCATACCATAACTTCCTTTGGAGGGGAAGTAAAGACACCAGTCATATGTCGATTGTGGCACGCAAAAGAACCCTGAGAGTTATGTGAAAATACCATTCACAGCAAATATAGTAGGCCCTCTCTCTCTCAGCAATTCTTGTCTGCTTATTAGAGATAGGCCACTCGAATCTTCGAATCCACCCAGTCCTGACAAGTATTCAAGATTCGAGGAGTCGGTGTTTTACTGGATTCGATGTTTGAATCTTTCACCTCATAAACAAAGCATAATTATTTTGCATTAAAAATTAAGCCTACTTGAAAAGCACAACTTAATCAGTAAATATATAGTTTGTCAGACAAAAGAGATAAGAATGAATAAAATCTCTCTTTTTTTAAAATCATAATTGTTAGCTGTAGAAAATCTAATGTGCCTAATACCCTAACCTCGCACCTCTATGGGAAACTTGGACTCTAGCGTTGTAGCGCATGCTCACTTCTGAAACTTTCACCTCACGAACTATCTTGTAAATATTTTAATGAAACCATAGAATTACAAATAAGCTCAAAATAAATAAAACAAATTAAGATTTTTTTAACAGAAATAAGAACACATTACACACGATACAAAGTCAGCCGCCATGATATATATGTTTATTCACCAGAGTGATGATTAAATAAACACGACTGTTAATTTTTACCACCCGACTTGTTTCAATCATCTGCAAATATGCAAATAACCCCAATTTATCTCATACGATGCTTAAGATAGATATTTTGTTGGGTTTCATGAAAAATAAATACTGTAACAGTTAGACACCAATAAAACCGTTTATTTATGCATACCGGCCTATGTATTGTATATCTATTGTTTGTCTAAAATTGATTCAGGTAATCTGATCACTTAGTAAGTGCTATATAGTTTTAAGAGTCAACGACTTGCTAATTCATAATTTGTTTTTAAATTGATATTAACTAAGAATTGATTATTTAAAAAATATGTTATTGAAGTAATTGTAAGAATATTTAAACATAGTCCTGCCTAATAAAATGGGAATGAACATATTGCAAGAGTTAAAAATATATTCCATTCACGGTAGGAATTGACTTCTGAAAGGCCTTTTTCCCTACCATAAATCTACTATATAGTAGGATATTGGTAGGAAAAAAGACCTTTAAGAGAGTAATTCCTACCGTGAATGGAATATATGTTCGTGTTTTAAATAGAATGTATTCACTGAAATCGATACACCGCTAGAATCGAATACAGTATATTTCTTGTTTTCTACGCAACGATAGATAATAGATATAAAAGAAAATAATAATAGTACATACTTAGGCATTATTAATTTCACTATTTCCAATGAATGTTGTTAAGAGTTTCTTTTTTAAATCTGTTTGTATATTTTTATTTTTGCTTTCTTATTAAAATAAATTATAATCCTTCAATTATGATTAAAGTTGATCAAAGGATGATTAGGCATAATCTTTTTATTTCACATATTTTTTTTAGAAACTTAAACTCATTCCATCAACACTTTTACAAATAACTAAAAGACACTCAAATGTTGATTGATTTGATTTTTAAACATTAATATGAGTCCAGATTGTTTAATTTGGCTGGATTTTAACCAGTATTTTGTGAGCGGTGGTTGGGGTTGATTAAAATTGAAAGTATGATTGAAATAAATCTTAATCTATAGTTTAGGCCTATATTGAGTAATGTAGGTCTATTTGTAAATCATTAAAATTTCTAACAATTTGCTAGGATTCGGATTCAATATTAGAGATTCAAAAATAAAATGTAGATTCGGATCTGAGAAATAGTGGATTTGACCCATCTCTAGTGACGATATAACCAGTTGGTTCAGAAAGTGCAAGTTAAATCTCAAATGAATAATAATAATAGTAATAAAAGAATATCTCAAATGAATAAAATAATAGTTACATAGCACACTTGCAAGGGTAGGAACCTTTGGCCTGATGTTTGTTGTGGCTGGATCAGGCAATTTAGTGTGAACCAGAATGTTGCAGAAATTAGGGGCGGGCGTTTGAATGTGATGCTTGGAGCATTGTTGAGAAGATTTTGTTTGAGAGGTGATGAGGCTAGGTAGGATAGACCTGAATTTATCTAGTGGCCTTCATAATACTGGGTGATGGGAGGTATGTCGTTGGAAGATTGTTTTGTTTCTTGAGAGGGCTTTGTTTATATGACTGTTGGCTATGTATTTAAGGTATTCTCGAGCTGTGAAAACCTTGATAAGTTGTTGGCATTGCTTGTTAAGGTTGTCTACCTCAGAACATACATATTTGGCTCTGGTAATTAGGCTATAGGCTAGAGAGCGTTTAACATGTCGAGGATGGTTGCTTTCAAAATGGAGGCACTGCTAATGGTTGGTGGCTTTGGTGTGGACTGTGGTGTTTATGTTTCCCTCATGAAGGTTTGGTTCTAGAGCGAATATAGTGTGGTGTTGTGAAATGTTTTAGGTCAATCTGAGGATGATATGGTTATTCAACCTGTCCAGAAATAGTAGTAAATCAAGTTTCAGAATCTGTCCAAATCATGAAGATGCCGTCAATAACTCTCATCCTGCAGAGCGGTTACAAGGGTTCGAATATCAAAAAAATTGGTCTCTAGTTTGCCCACTAAGAGGTTAATGTAGGATGGGGCTATATGTGTACCCATCGCCGTCCCTTGAATTTGAAGGTAGTCAAGCAGAAATTGTTCTTTTCAAGTCTGAGGCAAGCAGATTCTACTAGAAACTCAATGGATAGATTAGGATTGGGTGGTTGATATATCTATGCTAGTGTGCTGTTTGTGTACGGTGACAAGTTAATTTTAGTTCGAGATATCGTGACATCATCTCCAGATGGCGCTTTGGTAGTGTTGCTGTTGCACAGCGTAACTTGGAGGGTCGGCAGTTCGAGCTCCATCACTTGTAATAAGAGGGTTGAGTGGATTAGACTGAATAACGAAGAGCCTGCCTCGGTCGCTAGTTTACGGAGACGACCTGTTGGTGGACATGTGGGAGGGATAACAATTGAATGTTTTGTACAACGTGACAATAATAAATAATCATGACAGCACTGAAGCAGTGAGTGTGTCTTTCTTGTATAATCCCGGCATCTGGTTGGTGTGGAAATACATCGCCGGGCAGAGGCAGTTCATTGAGAAATATATTGTTCTTGGGACCTTGAGGACCAGAGGTTGGGCACAATAGTGACACAAAAAATAGTGCCTAGATATTTGGCACCTTTTAGATCCCACTCACCATATAGTTTCATTACGTTCAGTCTTTCAACATTTTTGGGATCTACTTCTTGCTAATGGCTTTGCCAAAATGTCTGCCAAATGATCATCACTACACACACATTGCATTGCCACAATGTTTTCTTAATTGGCCTATCTGTTGAAATGAAGTTACACGTCAAAATGATTTGTTCTGGTGTGTACATTTGGGTTGTTGATGCACAATGTTGAGGGCCTCACACATTCTTGAGTAGCTGACGGATCCAATACGCTTCACGTGCTCTTTCACCCCTTGCAGCACTCTCTCCTCAAGAGGCTGATAGTGTTATTATATTTTGTCTCTGACTATGACAAGCTATTGATCCACCTCCCATGATCAAGATGAAACCAATCGTTGACTGACATATTTCTATGCCAGCAAAATCTGCATCTGTATGGCCAGTCAAGAGTCAAACGATTCCCATATCTGGTGTTCCTTTCGGATATCTCAAGATTTGCATCCTTGCTACCACATGTTCAGGGTTTAAATTTTCCAATAACCAAATAACAACTCCCACTAGATATGCAATGTCTGTTCTAGACATCATTGCTGCATTTAAGAGTGATCCAACCATTCCACAGCATGGAAAATCCATGACTCTTTTATCCTCTGTCTTCATGAGCCTTACATTTACATTGGCTGGTGTGCTTATTGTAAAAGATTCTGTCATGTTGAGCTGTGTCAGTGTCTTCTTGATGCACACTTTCTGTCCAATCCCAATTTTCTTTGCAGCAAGATCACGGTATATCTTTAAGCCCACGTAATATTGGCAATTTCCTGCCATCGCCTCAGAGTTTTTCTTTTTGTACTCTAGCGACTCCTGAATTATTTCAGTGTTTTTAGACAAAATAGTAAAATTTGTGATGCCACAAATGTGAGTCTTGAATGTTGCTATTTATAATGTATAATATAAGCATACTTATATACTATCATTATAGTTATTCAAATCGAATTCATAATGTGTCTGAATTTTAATTTCTTTTAAACATATAGCTACTATAATAATTGAGTACATTTATGAACATTTTATAATAGAAATAAACAAATAAATCAAAATTAAACAGAGAAAAGTATAAGTGTAAAAAAAACCCCATCACATTCTTATTTTATATATAGCTAATACACACGTGTATACATATTATACTATTAAAGGTTATATTCTGGTTTTAAAAGACAGTGTTTGTGAAATAAGTATGGCCTTTTTTCGGGGTCAATACATTAGTTTCCAAATAGTCACATTTAAAACACAAAACACAATAGTTTGAGGTCTCCAAGCAGCGGCTTGTACTCACCGGGTGGAATGAGATCATTATTCTGGTGTGGGGGTGGAGCCTGGGGCAGAGCAGGTTGTTGCGGAGGTTGTGACGCTGCCAGCATGTGACCAGTCGGCTCCAAGGACGCTAACATACATTACATATAGCACTCATAGGTATACATGTACAAAATTGACAGTTTATTTAAGTATTAAACCTCAAGGGTGAATTGAAAAAGCAATGTTTGGCTATTTTTCTACATGATCACTACAATTTTTGAAGTATCTTCATGAAATCCCAAGGAAACTCGAAAGGGGTGTGCAAAGTACACTTTTTAGATTTGAAGCGACCTAAATAGAATAAAGGGAATATTCTTGAAGTGGAATCGAGGTTTGAATGTTTCTTTTTACATGTTCAATGTGAGTAAAAAATATCAAATTGTGATTAATTATATAACTTTATGCACTCAAAATACTTTGAAAAGGTTTCATTGAACAATTTTTTTTTCTAAGCCGATAGAATAAAATTGTTACAACATTCAATCCATTTACATCAGATTATTTTATCATTATCATCATCAACCAATGTTTACAGCCTGTGGTTGGGCCAGTTTAGTAAAATGCCAAAACATTCAATTCATTTACATCAGATTTTATCATCATAATCAACTGTTTCCAGCCTATGGTTGGGCCAGTTTAGTAAAATGCCTCCATCTCCCTCTATTCTTCCTCCTGCATTCTCTTCCACTCTCCTCCTCTCACTTTCACACTTGCTGTTATCTGCTCCTCCCATCTCTTTCCTGGTCTCCCTTGCACTCTCATCCCTTAATACTTCACATCCATTAATCTTCTTGGAATCCTCTGCCCTAACATCTCATCCTAGCTTCCTCTACTATCTCATGTACACCCTGTACTAGCATGCTCCTCAAAAACTTCATTCCCATGACCTCCAATTATTTTATATGAATATTAATTTGTTATGCATATAATAAATCAGGATAGCAATAAATGAATATAAATTGAGTATTTTAGCTGGCAATATTTTTATTGGAGAAGCTTTATAACTGTCAAAGGAGGATATTTTTTTTTAACTTACGTCAAAGTTTAGAAGCTTTGCACATCCCTAAAACTCAACGAGTCAATATTTTATACAGCTCAGTGATCAACAATGTGTATGATTTGCTAGATTATGGAGAATTTTCTGCTAGTTGGATACCAAAAATGAAGACAGACTATAGCATATGAGTGCACATTCTGACAGGAGTCAAATCCTGTGTATGCCTCTAAATATCTGAACTAAAACAGCAAAATATGGTTTGTAAATATACAAACTACCCATACACTAAAAGCTTAACGTTTTCAAGTAAACACTTAAGATTAGACATACCGTTTTTTGGGATCACTAAGGTCCTACTCTTGTCAGTTTTCTTCCCCACAGTCACACAAAAAACACAGCTATATATGCATATTATATTCTTGCCTAAGTGCTGGAATTTGGTAAGTGACTGGGATATGTAATGGAAGCTATTATTTTAAACAACACTCGAGCATTCATATTAGGCCCCAAAGTACAGAAAATCAAAATCTTTGGCTGGAAAACATTTGCAACATCCTCCCTACAGCCCGATCTAGTCCCCAGTGACTTACATTTGTTCCTATCTGGTACACAATTCAACACAAAAAGCAATCTGAAAAGTATGGTGCATCGATACCTACATTGCCATTCAATAGAATTCTATGCAGATGTTATGCCTAAACTAATAAAACACTGGTAAAGAGAAAAGTGGCCAAATAACAATTTAAGAATATTTAAAGTATACAAATTAGATCAATTCTGTATTTTGGTGAATACCAAAGAGATTCAAATCCCAAATCCTTTATGATCCAATTAATATAATGAAAGGACAAAAACCGTCAACATTTTAAACTGCTACTGCTGGACATAAGGTAATGACTGCCTCATAAAGATGTGTCATCACTGCCTGAATCTTTGATTTAGGTATTGTTTCATATGAACATCTTATGTATAATTCTTAAAGGAAACACTTTTCACCATGATAATGGAGTATAAAGCTATGTGCAACTGTTTATGGAATTTGTTTGGAGGGTTCTTGAAATGAAATAGAACACACTTTCTATACATATGAAATGTTTGATGAAAGTAGCTATTAAAATTCCACCATTCGGTTTTAACAAGAAGTAAACAATTTGTAATCAGTGCCAAGGTGACTAAATGTTTACTAGCTCGAGTATAAAATGAATCTCTTGGCTGGGCCGACAAGAGTCCCCTCCCAACATTCATGATGTCCACTCACCTGAGGACGCAGCCACTACAGCTATCGCTGCTTGTTGCTGTTCCAAGGTCTGTTTCTGCTGCTCGATTGTCTGTGGGCATCACAACCATAACAGTTAATGTCACAACAGTAAGCAGAGATCATGGCAATTTTAACTTCAACTTTCATCTCTAAGTTAGCAATATACTGAGTGATACTAGATAAATTAGCCATTAAAACAGGGTTCAGAAATAGCACTAAGCCCTAGATATCTAAATTCAAAAAAGAAGATAATTTATGTTAAAAAGGTAGAGGGTAAGTAAAAATGTAATAATTAATTACTCAATATACTTTATTATTGGGTACTGTCCTTCATGCTTAGCCTCTCTGTAGCTAGAAGAGTATGAATGAGCCTATCCACTACTAGCGTAAAAATATGTTTTTTGCACGTCTTATTTCCTACCTATTCAGGCTAACCACATTTATCTGTCATAATCAGAAGATAAAGGTCAAGTTTAGAGAAAATGTCCTCACATTTGTGGGGAGGAAGAGTGGTAAACTACTTATACAGGGTTGCCACTATTTTCTTATTACCAAATTCCCTGTGTTTTCCAGGTTTTCCAGAGGAAATTTTCATTTTTCCAGACACCTAATAGATATTATAAATATAATTATGAAGGCATTTAATTTGGTTTTAAAGAAAATTTAAAAATGAAGAGTGGTAATTGTCATTGGAAGCATGTTTTATTGTGCAAGAGAAACACATATTTAAGAATTATTTGGAAAAAGGATGAGAAATTAATGAAATATTTTCTAGAAGGAAAAATTAGTTATATTTTCTGTCTACCCTAAATGGAATGAAAAAAAA
>CABFOV010002255.1:13090-31262 GCA_902141375.1 Timema poppense | reverse complement strand
GGGGGGGAAAGAGAAGAGTTTTCTTGGGAGGTGAACTTGATTGACGGAAGGGTTTCAGACTAGGGGTTAAGCTTGTGGTGCTTTCCTCCCGTAGTTCCTCTTCTGGTGAATTTGGTTATACTGTCTGCTGGAGTGCTATCTTTGTGTTGAAAGGGTTCAAAGAGTGGCTAAAGTGCTGTCTTGGGGACGGAGAGAGGATGTCAAAGGAGCAGCCTAAGTACTAACTTGGGGAAGTGGCATCAAGAAGCAGCTGAAGCGCTCTTAAGAAAGGGGCGTCAGGCAGCTAAAGCACTAACTTGGGTAAGGGGCACCAAGAAGCAGCCGAAGTGTTAACTTGGTGGGGAGGTGTAGCGTAAGCAAACAATAAGAATGCCAAGTTTGTTCCCTGAATTTCTATTTTTTAATGTTACAACTTAATATTCTGATCGCCTACATATATAAAAAGCTTGTTGTCGGGTGTTAAATCTAGGTCTAGTGTGGATTCACATGTAAAAATGGATCTTACTTGGTGTTTGACAAAGTAAAGAGAGAACTGTAATTTTATTATACATTTACAGCGATTATTCACAAGGGTGTTGTTTACAGTTATCGTGCTGTAGTCTCAAGGGAGAAGTTGCACCAGGTGTGCTAGGGGCCCATCTCAACAATTAACTACCCTTGGAGACAGTCAAAGAAAGTCACCAGCATCAGCAAAGCAATTTGAAAGTGACTATCTCTGTGGGCTACAATGAATTTCCTCGATTACTTCATTTGACACCGTCCAACACTTTGCTTGATGCTATTTGATATGCCACGTGGTTCAGTGGTCTTTCCGGTTCTTCTGTGTCGTCAGCGAATGGTCTTAGGTGGAGCTGGTCTTGGTAGGCCTTGAGCTCCTCTGCCTCCAGGTCTAAGTTATCTTGAAGCCTGTACAAGTGTTGCCTAAAGTGGCCTTGGATGGTGTTAAGGCCCCTTCCGTTTGGGGCAAAAATCTGGGTGAGCTCCGGCTGCGGCGCTGGACAATGGGTGTGTCCTTAGCGGTATGTTGGCTCCTATTGGTAAGGGGTTCCTCTTTTTTTGTGGTTCCATCTTTATATGCCTCTCTTGATACTTAAGTTGGTGCCTTCTGGCTTAGGGCCAGTTTCATAGTCAAATTTAGTACGCCTAAAGTGCGGCGCTACACTAAGCTCATGACGACACTTACCTAAACCAGAATGGAATGGGCCGTTCTCGAACGAAAGGAAGTACTTGCAACACACAGAGACTAAGGGCCAGTTTCATAGTCAAATTTAGTACGCCTCGAGTGCGGCGCTACACTAAGTTCATGACGACACCTACCTAAACCAGAATGGAATGGGCCAGTTTCATATCCGAGAACGGCCCATTCCATTCTGGTTTAGGTAAGTGTCGTCATGAACTTAGTGTAGCACCGCACTTGAGGCGTACTAAATTTGACTATGAAACTGGCCCTTAGTCTCTGTGTGTTGCAAGTACTTCCTTTCGTTCGATTCTTTAGTAGATTGTGTTAGATGGTGCCGAGGGTTTGGCTTCGTTCGTGTCCCAATCTTCGGGGTGTGGGAGGGTTTGTCAGAAAAGAAGTAAGCTGGGTGCGGATCCTCTTACCTCATTTAGTCGGTTTCTGAGAGAGAACAGATGGCCTTATCCAATGATGTTCCCTTACTTAGAGACACATATGGATCTCAACATTGAGTTCTCAATTATGTTGCTCTACGGGCTTTTCAGGGATGGTTATGCAGCAGTGGTCCATCTAATTATCTTCCAGTTTTGGCACAGTTTCTTCCATAAGGAAAAACGGAGCTGGGAGCCGTTGTCAATGAGTATGGCCTTGGGATATCCTCCCCTGGAAATTATTTCTCTTTCTAGCATTCTTTAGATTTTGGAGGCGTTGGAAATCGTGCAAGAGAAGGGTTTGGTCCACCAAGAGACGTGATCTGTGATGACCAGAAGCAGGGTCCTTCCCTGGCTGAACTGGGATAGAGTTTGGAGGTCTTCATCAGTGTGCTTGTTACGCTTCCTGCGGTTTTAATGAAGGTGAGTGTATTACAAGCTCTTGATGTATTTGGCTATTCCCTTCCAGAAGTAGTCTTCTCAGATTAAAGGTATTCCTTTCCCCAATATGTCCTGCTTCAAGAGTGTCATGGAAATGCTGTAAGATGTCCTTCCGTATGTTTTGGGGTGCCATGATCTTCCATGGGTCCTTTGGGTAGTCTCTATAAAGCAACGCCTTGTCTTGGGTCATGAATTTCTTCATGTTGAGTGCTTTATAGAATGCCTCTCTATGGGAATCTTCTGACTGGTTTCAACTCTTTCAATTAGGCTTTGGATGTGCGGATCTAAGCCTTAAGCTCTGATAATTCTTTCACACAAACAAGGGCTCTGGGAAGTCATTCTTTCCCATTCTTGTGTATTGGTTTCCATTGGCTCCTCGCATGGGACTTGGGATGAGGCATTTGGGAGCTTGTTTTCCCTTTTCAATCTGCATTAATCTTGAAGTCGTAATCTTGCAACATCAGGAACCATCTGGTGATATTGGATCTTTCGCCCTTCATAGTGTCTAGTCAGGCCAGGTACTTAGAATTCGCACGCAGTGTGAAGAGCTTCTCCAAGTAGATATGATAGTTTATATATGATGGTGAAACAATCCTGTTCGTTGCTGTGATATCTACTTTCAGTAAGAGACAATTTTGCACACCCATTTAAAATAATCTTGCGGCATCCCTCGAACTATTGGTATGGAACAGCGATTCCTGTTCTGCTGGCATCAGTCTGCAGTAAGAAGGAGAGATTGACGTTGGGTCAGTATAGTGCTTGTGTGTTCTTGAAGGCTTCCTTGGTATGTTCGAAGACTTTTTGTTCTGTAGTGCCCCATTTCTACTTATGGTAGACTCCTACCCTAAAAGTTAGGGGACCTGTTGTTTCCATCAGGTTTGGGATAAGCTCCTGTAGCCAGGTACAGATTCCTAAGAATTGTTGGAGTTTAAGTTGTGTCTTTGGAGTTTGGGTTTCTTCTATGGTCTTAATTTGCTCTGGGTTGGGGAACTTTCCTTTGGGAGATATGGAGTGCCCTAAATAATTGAGTGTGATCTTTCCAAGCTGGCACTTTTGAATGGAGCCAGTGAGTTTGTAGATCTCTAGTCTCTTGAGTAGTTTCCTCGAGTGTTATAGATGTTTCTTATACAAGTTAGATAAGATGATAATATTGTCAATAAAGACGAAAGAGACTAGCCTATGGAGTCTGAAATAATGTTATCATGCGTGTGAAATTCCAGAATAATGTTATGTTTATTTATGGAACGGAAAAAATATTTGTTTGTTTTTTGGTTGTATTTTAGAATAATCCCACATAAAAATATTTTGAAAGAGGTAAGTGGAGCATACCGCCAAATATGAGTACTCGAGCAATTTTTTTTTTATTCTTTGTGGCTCCGACATTACAGAATAATTTGAAATAGCATTCCGGTTGAATATAAAATTGAATTCCAAAATAATTTGCTTACTTTATATCTTAATTGATTAACTTCCGTCAACCTGCCAAGCCACCCCAAAAATAGTTATTGTAGTTAAGTACATATTTGAAAAAGGTACAAGGTGGGTAGAAAACATATAAAATGGAACAAAGACAATATAGCTTTTGCAATTAAATGAACATAGTTCACACCTTACATTGCTGCTAATAGACAAAAAGGTAATGGCTGACTCTTCAAGAAATTGAACGTTACCACCCATTCCCCGACCAAAGTTTCTTTCTATCGGAACTCACCAGAGAGGGGTGTGAAGTGTGATATGCAACTTCCTAAAAGAGGTAACTAAAAACACAAAAGAGAGAAAGGAGATTCGGAAAAGGGCCAAATTCAAGCTCTGTTCACAATTTTAATCCATCGCTTAAAAAGTGAGCTTAGTTCCCGTTTTCCACTATCAATGGCACAAACCTGTATTTGCTGTAGAGCGTGTTGTATAAATGCCTGATGCTGTGCTTGGTAGCCCTCATATGTTTGTTTTGTGGAAGTGGTTATGGGGGTGATCGCCGCTGCATGTTGCGTAATCAAGCCAGCCTGATATTCTGACCATGAGCGAGAAGGATTCTTCAACTTAGCGACAATCGCCGTATCGAAGTAATTGTTTTTAGACTCCCATAGATTCAACAGCTATTAAAAGACAAATTAAACACAATAATTAATTTTAATTCTAATATAATTTAAAAATGTTTAGTTTGGAAAGTAGTTTAACATGCATGATCATTTAAAACAAATACTTAAAATGTTATATTGGGCGTGATGTAAACAATCAAATGGATAAAATATGCTGAATAAAAGATGGGAAATGAAGAAAGATTCTTTAATCATGGTCTAAGTGTTTGTGATAATAATGTATCTTAATCTTTAAACTCTAATAGATTCTATATCAATAATATATTATATATAACAGCTGTAATATTTCCAAATATTTAAAACCATCTGAAAATTTAAACCATTATGTGACTGTAAAGTGTGAAGAAGCGGGAAGTGTAAAAGTGTGAGAAGAAATTAAGCAAGAAGTGCGTTTGATCCTATCCAGGCCTAACCTAACTATCCCTTACTTTACATTATCGTACAGTATTTCTACAGTGCCTTAATATACATTTACAAGTCATTAGGCAATGATTACCTTTATTAGATATTATTTTGAGTAATTTTTGTATGAAAATATTTAAAAGGTTATCAAAAAGTTTCATCTTCAAACAAAATCATAGAAAACTAAAGAAATATTTATAAGAAGTGTGAGTAGTGTGATTATTAACAGCAGGCATGTAATGTGTGGGGGAATTAGTAGCAAGTGTATAAGATGTAGGAATGAAGTGTTGCCCATCCAATATTCAGCATAATTTAGTCCATTTCCTGTTTATTTTTAAAGAAAGAAATCTTCATACTATTTACACACAAATAAAAAATAAATAATGCTACAACGCTTTGAAAGAATAAGTTGCTTAAAAGTTATCAAGACATGAGATGATTTAAATACTGTACCTACTTTGCAGCAAACAGAAAATCTCGGGTTACCTTGTTCAGTTTCAACTGCTGTTCCTCGGTGATGCCGATGGAAGAATTACAGAACATTGGCACCACCACATTTTCCAGAGCCTTCTTAAGATCTTCAGCATTCTTTCTCGCGCTGAATGTTTAGTACAATCAAAATATTCAACAATATAGTTATTCATTAAATTCCAGTCAGTTTTTTTTTCTTATGAAGTAGTATCAAGATTTGCTTTTCCAATATTCAAGAGATTGATCTTCTTTTTCAATTTTTTTTTGACGGGGGATATATGTATCATTAATACTGAAGGTGGAGAAAGATGAAGATGATCTGTTTACACCACTTACTAAAGTCAATCTTGGTGGAAGGAGACTTACCAGTGGTGAAGGACATCGTTCACTAAGTAGATAATGTGCAGCTTCTGATTGAACGGGCAACCTTGGGCAATCACTCTGCAGCGAATAAACAGATGAATCGGACATGATTAACCACAAATAAATGCAAAAAACCACTGCAATCCTTTTAATTTTTATACTTTCATTTATTGTGATTCATTGTTTGGTAAATTCTGATGATAGCGCAAAATAGCAAGTGGGAAGTCAGGGTTTGAATCTTAGTTATGTGTGTTAAGGGTGGATTTTTCCAAATGGTTTTCCTCTCTTCCACCATGCGAATGTGGGTTATTTCCTCTAGATGCTACCTTCCTCGATATTCATTTCTACCCCTTAAATGTAGTTAAGTGTCAATAACCCGGAAAGTTGATGAGATGTGGAGTGACGTTAAGTGTCAATAACCCGGAAAGTTGGTAATATGTGGAGGGAAATTAAGTCTCAATAACTCGGAAAGTTGGTGAGATGTGGAGCGAAGTTAAGTGTCATTAACCTGAAAAGTTGGTAATATGTGGAGGGAGGTTAAGTCTCAATAACCTGAAAGTTGATAAGATGTGGAGGGAGGTTAAGTCTCAATAACCCGGAAAGTTGATAAGATGTGGAGGGAAGTTAAGTCTCAATAACCCGAAAAGTTGATAAGATGTGGAGGGAAGTTAAGTCTCAATAACCCGAAAAGTTGATAAGATGTGGAGGGAAGTTAAGTCTCAATAACCCGAAAAGTTGATAAGATGTGGAGGGAAGTTAAGTCTCAATAACCCGAAAAGTTGATAAGATGTGGAGGGAAGTTAAGTCTCAATAACCCGAAAAGTTGATAAGATGTGGAGGGAAGTTAAGTCTCAATAACCCGAAAAGTTGATAAGATGTGGAGGGAAGTTAAGTCTCAATAACCCGAAAAGTTGATAAGATGTGGAGGGAAGTTAAGTCTCAATAACCCGAAAAGTTGATAAGATGTGGAGGGAAGTTAAGTCTCAATAACCCGAAAAGTTGATAAGATGTGGAGGGAAGTTAAGTCTCAATAACCCGAAAAGTTGATAAGATGTGGAGGGAAGTTAAGTCTCAATAACCCGAAAAGTTGATAAGATGTGGAGGGAAGTTAAGTCTCAATAACCCGAAAAGTTGATAAGATGTGGAGGGAAGTAAGTCTCAATAACTCGGAAAGTTGGTGAGATGTGGAGGGAAGTTAAGTCTCAATAACCCGAAAAGTTGGTGAGATGTGGAGGGAAGTTAAGTCTCAAAAACTCGGAAAGTTGGTAATATGAGATATATCAATTTATTTTTAGTTAAATGAAATAAATATGTTAATAAAAGGTTTGTACATCATTAGTAAGTTTGAAACTCATGAAATATATATTTAAATAAGTTGATGTAGGTTAATATAGTAAAACTTCCTTCGGGCTAGTATTGAGAAAACTTACTGGAAGCAGCTGAGTTACATAATGTCTTTGGCTGACATTTTAAGTTAATAATTCAATCTGTTTACAGTATTTGAGCACTCAGCTTTTTAAATTCATTGGATTATTTTATATAAGGTACTGAATAATATTTTTTACTAGTACAATGACTGCTAAGTGTAGTAGTGAATAAAAGAGGACTCGTAAACCTCTTACTTTAAATACCAAGCTAGAAATTATTAAACTAAGTGAACAAATTATGCCTTTGGTTGAGATAGGCTAGGTTTAGCTCGCACAACCGTTAGTACAAATGTGAACACTAAGAAGAAAGTGCCGAAAAAAGTTAAAAGTGCTAAATCATGCCTACTACAGTGGAGCGTCGTTAATTCGGATCGATCGGGACCGGGACCCATCCGGATTACTGAATTTTCCGGATTTTCATATGTGCTTTCAATAACTGTATACATACGCATACGTGTGGTTTTTCTTTTCTGTAAGCCTTCTTCAGAATCTAGTTTTGAAGCAAAACGTTGCAAACTGTCTTTCTTTGCTTTAATGTCACTAATGGTTGAAGTTCCCACACCATATATTTTAGCGAGAGATGCACCACTTTCCCCTTTAGACAGTCTTCGTAGAATTTCTAACTTATCCTCTATATATAAAAATGTATGTTTCCTTTTATTTGATAATGATGACACGATTAACAAAGTAAATTATTATTATTAGCACCGCGTCTTACTACCCGTTCGGGTTATACGCACTTACGCTAATGTGTAATGGTAGGGTGATTGTGAGATGAAATGAAGGACTTAACGTGGAATCCGAACCACGGTGGAGGCCTGGCATTCCCCACATTCACAAGATGTCTTGTCAGAGGTGAAGGAGGGGTTTGGTAATCAGATAAATCTGTGCCGGGACCGAGGAATCAAAGTAAAAATATGTACAGTTTTAACTCGCACACTAAAACGTCACAAGGCAACTATACCACTGCTGTAAAGTTTGTAAATGATAGCACAGAACTGAGCCGAGCACGTGACCAAGGAGAGGGGACTGGCTAAATCGTTGAACTCTCAAGGATACCTTCCACTACCTCCCCTACCTGCTTTCACCACCGATCCGGATTTGCGACACTCCGGATTTTTGACGTCCGTATTTCCGACGCTCTACTGTATATCACACTTATGATAGTATAAACATGTTATTAGGATTTTATATGCATTTCAAATTTAAAAATAAGATATGTCCCACTTTACAGTGGGACCTTGGAACCTAACCCGCTGCATGAGGGGTGTCCAACTGTATGTTATTATTGTAATGGTGTCACAACTACTCCTATAATATTTTAATTAAATATACATTTATACAATTTATATTTACTAAATTAAAATGTTGATGGTAATTTACTTATGTTTACATTAAAGAGACAGCCAAAGAACTAAATACCATTCTAGCTTATTTATAATACATATTAATCCGAGTTTAGGTTTTGGCATATAGAATTACCTCATTCGAAACAACTACTGCATAGCTTATTATAGTACCGGTATGTGCAAAATTAAAGAGGAATTTTATGAAACTAATAAGACTTTGATTAATCACATTATCAATGTAAGCAGATAGCAAGGAAATTAATTTTTTTTAAACCTGTAAACATTAGAGTCAGTACGGATAATTAACATTACAAAATATGTTGTTAAATGAATGTGTCATCAATTGAAACAACGGAAAACTTACTTTCTTAAAAGGTGGAGGGCTATGACTTCATCCGCTTTGGGTGACGTTGACCTTTGCAGTATCCATCCTTTCCCAGAAGAAATGGAATCTTTCGTACAAGAGTCTACAATTGGTTGTAAGACACTGTCAAACTCATTAATACTAATTCCAGCCTCGTCCGAAGCTCTCTGAAGAGCATCCTCCTGAGATTTACGCAACGCATCCTCTATTTGAGTCTGTTGTTGCTGCATTAGCACCTGAACACAAACATACACATAATCACTTCAAGAAGAATTGCCACTATTTATTTAACACAAAATTCACTGTGCTTTACGGGTTTTCGAAAATAAATTTCCTTTTTTTCCCCTTTAGTAAAAAAACATGCATGCCAAATTTTCAGTCCCATCAATGATTCTGTGCAGTCCATTGACCTTATGGAGAACCAATATACAATGCTGTCTAATTCATATTTTTATAAACTTGGATATGACATTTAGAAATCGGCGAATATTTAGGGGTGTCTAGCAAAGAGGTTGGTATAGCATTTTTTTGCCCTTTACTCACCAGATCAATTCCAAAAAAGTGTTTAATTTTGCAATGTTTATCAGCCCAAAAGTGTGTGAAAAGTTGTTTTTTCTTGTGAAAAGGAGCAACTCCCACCTCCCGAGATATCCTGACTTACGCCTTATTTATTATCAAATTATTAAAGTGACAAGATTTAAGGTTTAACCCTAATATCATTGCTGCAAATAAAAGGTTCCATAATTCTGGTAAAAACTAGAGGGTGCACATACTGATAATAAAAGGTTCCATAAATCTGGTAAAAATAGATTATGCACCAAATTTAAAGTTCCATAATTCTAGTAAAAAATAGAGGCTGCGCCAAGTTAAAGGTTCCATAATGTTGGTAAAAAATAGAGGGTGCATTATTGCTGAAAATAAAATGTTCCATAAATCCTGTAAGAAATATAGGGTGCACCGAATTAAAGGTTCATAATTCTGGTAGAAAAAAAAATAGAGGGTGCACCATTGCTGAAAATAAAAGGTTTTATAAATATAGTAAAAAATAAAGGGGGCACCAAATAAAAAGTTCATAATTCTTGTAAAAAACTGAGGGCGTCTTAAAATTGTACATAAATTTAATTTTCTTATACATATAAACTCCAGGGTGTCAGCCTGCAATTGAGCCACCACAAGTGTTGGTTAAGATAGAAGGTGTCATGTGCAAAGCCCGAGCCTTCTGGTTATTAATCTTAGTTTTCTAGACTGGAGTAACTACTTTTTCATTCAAGTAGCTCCTCATTTGTCCCCACAAAGCTGAGTTGACCCCGTTTCAGATCCACTTCTTCCCAGAATATATGGAGGCAATGAGGAATGAACCCGGGACTTCTGGATCTGTAGCCAAGAGCTCTGACCATTAGACCACAGAAGTGATCAAGTGATAATTTTTTTTAATGCAGCTCCCTTCGTATTTTAAATTTTTTATATGACTCTTACGATCAAACGAGTATGACAAGCTTGAACAGAATCAATAGAATAAAGAAATTATTGTTGTTACTAAATAAAAGTGATAAATATAAAGTTAAGTTATAACAAGATGATTTGACCTTGATAGAGAATTATATATATTTCAATTTTACTCCTATGCAAAGCCTTACGTTTTAAATCTTGCAAAGTTAAACACTCCAAATTTAGAAATATTTCAGTACTTTTTTTTTATTATTTATAAAATTCCCTGTAACTTTATTTAGAGATTTAAAAAAATGTGTGTGGATTTCCCGCGTGTTCTTGTTTCCCAGTTATGGGTAGCCTTACTTCTAAGAACAAATAAACTGTACCCTATTATAAGGATGTAAACAAGCATTTAAAAGATTAAATAAGTATATTATTTAAATTTGTAGAGTTCAAGAACAATAATTTCTTGACATACAACAAAAGTATAGCACCGTTACAAATGTTTAGTTTAGACTTTAGATGTAGGCCTAGTCTGGACCCCAACCGCTAAAATTTCAAGACTTTACTCAGAATTACAATGCCTTCACTCTCCTTCAACACAAATAAAAGTATATTTTCTGTAAGTTAAATTTCCCTCATCCCTAACCTATAAATAATAAAACATTCAAACGAACCGTAAAAATTAGAGTTGAGATTTCTCTGTCAATTGCCTGTGTGTTAAACCACACTAAGAAAGCTGATTATATTAACCACAACTGCATTACAAACTACAGCAAAATTACATTAATAACCAGAGATAAATGAGAAAACTTCATTTAAAACATAGGTAAAGTATTTACTTGTTGTAATGCACGGGACTATAGGTCTAATAATGTTGTCTACTTTGGCTTAGTACAGTAGCTTATAAAAGTTTGTTTTTATTTATTATGTACTCTTCTATGATCATTTTTTGTAACACAAGCTCACCTTATAGTCGCACATGCTCACACATTTTCTTACTTACATCCATTAATGTTTCCAGCCTGTGGCCCAGGTCACTTTATTATTCAACCCATATATTTTCCACTACCAGCTTGCTAGGCCTGTCGTAGCTTCATATGATTAATATAATATTTAGAACCGCGTCTTACTACCTGTTCGGGTTATACGCTTTAAGTACTAATTACTCTAATGGATTAGGAATTGGGAAGGTTGAATTAGAGGAAGTGAACCCCCAGTTCACCCGACCGAGATTCGAACCTCGATCCCCCCGTCAACATTCGAGCTCAACACGACAAGCGCGTTAGCCAACTACGCCACCGAGGCGGGTAGCTTCATATGCCTTATAATCTAACTTAAGATTAGGACAGGCACAGCATCCAGTCACTAATTCATCACTGTGAAAGGGTACACCCACATTTACAAAATGAGTTTTTTGGCCATGCCGGGAATTGAACTCGGGACCCTTTACTCAGTAGACATATACACTATCAATTAAACTAAGAAGTTGGATGGTTTACCAGAAATGTTGTTTGCTATTTATTGAGTACAATTTATGAAAATATATGTTTAAATATGGTGAGACAGATATTAGTTTATTATTTCTATATACCAATGTTAAGTTCCTAATTGAAAGGGTTTAGTACAAGAACAGGTTAAACACATTAAGTTTTGCAAATAATCCTATAGAGAGAAAAATAGCAAGTAGTTTGGTGAATCTCTAACATGATAGAAAATATACAAGACCAACTTTTGATCTCTTAAAAGTATTTGGAGCAAGAACCAGTTGTGTTCATTCCCATGACTCAATTTTAGTGTAGTAACGTCACTTTGGTGAAAGACAGGTGGGAGACAACCATAGTGATAACATTATTCAACAATACTCTCTGGCTAGAATCTATTCTTTTTATTTGTATTAGGTCAGTTAAAAATTAGAGTATCATTCTCTATATGTATACTCCATTCACGGTAGGAATTACTCTCTGAAAGGTCTTTTATCCAATTAATATCCCACTATATAATAGATTTCTGGTAGGGAAAAAGACCTTTCAGAAAACAATTCCTGTGATGAATGGACTTTATATATTCTTTATTAGTAAAAATATATTTAATAAACAATATTTAATTGTCATTGATTTGGTTTTTTAGTGTAGATAAACTTGTTTTTTCTTCTACTTAAAATAGTGTTTTCCACATGGCCGATTGTGGCACTAAGCACTTCAATTTCTGTCTAGTAATAAAGTACCTCATGGGCATGTTGTGTTTATTATGTAATTGATGCATAGTTACAAAACATGACTTGTAATTCTTTTTCCAAACTGTACATAATGACACAACAAAACAATAAACTACATCCAGAGAAGTTTCAGAAGGAAGGAGACGCTAGCAAAGTGAAGTGCGACTTTTCTTACCGTATGCTGAGCGGCAAGATTCTGTTCACTCTGTCTTATCTGGTCTTGCAGCTGGCCCTGCTGCGTGGTGAGTGTGTCCAGAGTGAGGCTGGGTAATGCGAGCCATTGTGCGGCCGCGGCCAGGGTCAGCGGCGTGGAAGCAGCCGATCCCGCAGTGTTATTTAACATATGCGGTGGCATGCCTGCCGCTAACACTGCGCCTACTTGAGTGTCACGGGTTGCTTTCTGCTTCAAAACTGAAAGATATGGGTGAAATACATTAATAAATACAATATAACATTAATCACACACAAGTATCGAATTAAAGTTATATTTTGCAAGCAATAGTTAAGACATGAATTTTTAATTAAAATGCTCTTCTAATATCTGTTGTACAAGTGACTTTTAGAGTCAGGTCTCCTTAGGGAAAGGACTCAATGGGTATTAAAAAACAACAGAAAATGCAGTTGCATTCAGTGAATCAAAAAGAATGAGATCAGCATGTTAAAAATCCTATCAACATCTCACTATGACTTGGCAACAGTAATTGTAGTTAGTATTTTAATGGTTCTAGTACCTTACAGTGTTCCCATACTACAAGAACACCCAATTGAATGAAAATGTAATGGATGACTACTATTACATTTTAGTGTGTTTATAATTTCAAATATTAAAAACATTGACAAATTACAACTAATTCAGACAATGTTATACTTTACTATCACATAAAATACTTAACTGTGTGAATTTCTATCTATATAATTTAAAAAAAATCTGCTTTTGAGAATTTCACTGGCCCACATACAAATTTGTAAAAACATAGGTTCCAAAATTTTTAAGTTGTACATTTAATAATTTTAAATATATAGCATCAAATAGCTAGTATAGAACCATATTGGTGGTAATATGAAATAAACATCAAGCTCATATGCTTGGTTCGTTAGTGATAGGAAGTTTGGGAAACTCGAGTCTCAGTCTGATGTACTGAGGGTAGTTCTCATAAATGGTTTCTCCTGTTACCTCCACACAACTTTGGGTACAGTTAATCTAAATAATAACACCCTCGTCCCTTACCCACTAATGTGATTAAAATGGTTACCCAATAACATGATTAAAATGTGTATAAACCGAACTGGTAGTAACCTAGGACATGAAAAAAATAATCTATAGGCTATGGCCCACAGCATGCTCTGAGTTTCGACTAATGAGTTTCAAGATGTTCCAAACAAATCCAGACATGGCGTCATCACAAGCACACACTCAGTCAGTGCATGTGCAGCTGTTAGTATTATTGACCTACAGAATCCAGAGCTTTTGACTAGCTTTTAGACACGTTCTAAAACAGACTCCCGCATATTTTCTAGCTACTGTTGTCTACAGTCAAAACACAAATCCCTCTCTTATTCTACACACTCCTCTGTAATTGGTCCCCTATATTTTCCAACTGCACTTTATTTTTCTCTTATTTTAGAACTTTTCTTGCAAGACAAATTGTACTTTTGACACAGGCCTAGCTATTGAAAAGAAAGGTCTTAGTGAATGAAAGGATATAGAGTTTTGAGCATATGCACTACTAAATTCCTAAAGTTTTCTGCATTACTTTTCCTTGTATTTTTTTGTGTTTAAATCTTTCATAAAGTTATATAAATTTGGTTCTAAAAATTATTTGTATTCATTATATTCACTATTAAATTTAGTGGTCTAGTTGTTGATGGTGGAAGCGTTTTGGCAGATTACTATAACTCAAGGAATGTCTGATTGTTTACTCACACAAAGTTAAACTTTATTTTTTGTAGCACCGATTGTTTGTTCTCTATGGGTGTGAAACATGGTACATTAGCTTACGTGATAGAAATAAATTTAGTGTGCTCAAAAACAAGGCGCCTAGCAAAATATTTGGTCCAAAAAGAGGTAAGGATGCTGGGGAGTAGAATAGGTTATATAATCTCCATCAAAGGACATTGTTAGGAAAACCATGGCTCATATATTACAATGGGTGGTACATGCAGCGCTAGTGGAATATTCTAGAACCATGTTCAGGGTGGTGATGGGCAAACCCAACGGGAAGACTTAGATAGGAGGATAACATTAAAATGTATATTTCCTATACCTTCTTCCAAATATAATACGATTAGAATGTACTTGAAAAAGATAGGGTGTAATGAGGTGGACTGGATAGAAGTGACTCAAGAGAGGGATTGGTGGCGTACTTTTATAAGTGTGGCAGTAATCTTTCGAGTTACTAATGCCATGTAGGGCAGTAAGTAAGCATCATGTTTTTTTGTGCCGCTTCTTACTACCCATTCTAGTTGTAGGCTTATGTACTAACTATATTTATCTGATTACCAAACCCTTCCTTCACCTCTGACAAGACATCTTGTGAATGTGAGGAATGCCAGGCCTCCATCGTGGTTCGGATTCCACGTTAAACTGTAGGTCCTTCATTTCATATCACAATCACCCTACCATTACACATTAGCGTAAGTGCGTATAACACGAACGGGTAGTAAGACGCGGTGCTAATAATAATAATAATAATAATAATAATAATACTAACTATACTATTGGTTTTAAAGATTAAGAAGGTTATATTTATAGGAAGTATGAACACATTTGCACGGAGGAAGAGTGAAAAACCACCCTCAGTACACACCTGACCGAGATTCAAACCTCGATCTACCCATTATCCGCAGTCTAGTCACGAAAGTAGTGTGTAGTGTGTTAGACGACGTGGCCATCAAAGCGGGTAAGCACGATGTTGATAAATATTACATTCATATCACTAAACAAATGTCGTTGTCAAATTGATAAATGTGTCTTTAGCAGTCATCAGATGTCATGCTAATCTATTTTTACTTTCTCCGCTAAAGAAGAATTAGTGTAACAGGGAAAATTTTCAACCTTGAGATTATGATGAAAATTTACTTTTAATGTGCCCCCAAACTCAAAAAGGTAGAGTTTACAATTATGTTTGTCCAGCACAGCTGTCCCTGGCCACAAAGAAACAAATAGATGGATTTTGTTTAAACTTGATATTTATATATTATATGGCTATAGCTCAGGACTTTTTTGATGTTGAACTTGGGCCTTAAATTAAAGTTAGTTTAGTCTAAGATAAGGAATTTTTTTAAATAAAATTTATTCGAAAATGGCTTTAGCAATTTTAATTAAAATAGATGCTAAGCTCAAAGTTATATTGTTCAATGAATCAAATGCAAGTTTAGAAGATATTTAGAATTAATTTTTCCACTACATTATTAAATATATAGCTTAAGAGCATAAGTATTTATTTATCTTAGGCTAGCCTACATATCAGCCATTATTTTGTAACAGACATTCACTCAGCTTTCAAAATTATATTGACTGTAGTATTTTGTTTTATTAGGCTGGATTTATATTCATGCAAAATGCATGGCTAATAGTGAATTAGTGTATAACACATAGTGAGCAAAATGTTGAAATCCATTATTTTCAATGATAGTGTTGATAATCGATACATAGTGAATAGTGTTCAATGCATAAGTTGATTTAGCTTTTAACTTCTTACATGCAGCCAATGAGAATGTCAGAAGAGGCTATACCTAACTAAACACCAGTATATAAGCAGACGAAAGTAATTAGCTTCTCTATCCCTCTTTATGTTTGAAATGACTTGTGGTAGCTATATTTGTTAGTTATTCAAGAATTTTATTTGTTTTGAAGTCAATGACTATGATTCTCCACATGAGAGAAAATAAAGCTGAAATATTACATTTTTCACTGTTATTGAGAAGTAGGTATACTTTAATGTCCATGGCAATGATAAAATCGGAACCAAATAAAAATAAAATTTGATATAAAAGAACAGACAACACTTAAATTTAGTTAAATTCAAGTATCTAAGGATACAGTCTAAAACATGCCTTTTTTTAAAACTATGGGTCACATAACCAAATATTGGGGTTCTTGCGAAAATTTTTGCAGCAGTAGAAGGTTTTTGAATGTGCAATGACCAAAAATGAATTCAAAATCAAACATAATGAATCCAAGGTGTTTCTGGCAGCACTTGCCCATGTTGCATCGCGTGACTTCACTACAACCTTGGTTCTGAACACACAACAAATTGCAAAATATTTATGCTAAAAGATAAAATTTAAAGTTTTAATAAAAATTTAACATATGGAAAAATAGGGCGGAAAATGGTTGTTTAAAAATTTAATGTTTACAGCTACAGATAATTTTATAAGTGAAAATAACCTTTCCAAAGATTTAGTTTTAAGAGTTATGATCGTCTAAAGTGGCTGGAGAGACAGTTTCAGAAATACTTCCCTCCAAATTTTGATTCTAAAAAACTCATTTGGGTTCATAAACCATACTCAATTGAAATCAAAAACATCAGTCATCTGTCATTAAAAGTTAAACAAGTCATCAAGCGGCACAGGTTTAAAACTTGAGTTTCCTAAAAAATTGTTATATGAATTTTGGCTTGGGATTAGAACAGAATTTTCAACAATTTCTGAAATGACCCTAACTATACTCCCACCATTTTGTACTAAGTATTTTTGCGAAGTGATGTCCTCAGCATTGACGATTATAGAATCAAAATAATGATCAACTATGAAAAATGGTAAAAATGCTTTAGGTCCTGCAGTATCAAACATTCAGCCGAGATTTATTTTTTTATGTAAAAGTAACCAAAGCACATTCATCTTATTACTATGCAAATTTGCCTACGTCTTTAATAAATGGTAAAATAATATGTATACTAAAGAATTGTTTCAAAATAAAATTTTTTTGTGATTTATTTTTAGTAAATGTTTGATATGTATACCTATTTTATGTACCTATACACCCAGGGCCACATAAAAATTTCTTGAGCGAAAAGGGGTTGTGAGTGAAAAAAGTTTAAGAAGCCCTAATAACGTGTTTTTCAAATGAACTCTTTACTAAAATATTTTTAAGGGAATTATTTAAAAGTGAAAAAGAGGTTAGGCCATTTTCTATTAATTAAAGACAATTTATTTAAGTATAACTTTATGTTTCACTTTTACTCTATAGTTTCATTATGAGCCAATGCTAATTTATTATGAATTGTATACTGTAGGCCTATGTTATACACTATTTACTATGTTTTATACATGAATATAAACCCAAGATTAACAAATATTTTTACACAAAGAGAGACCACTTTATTGGTTTTCAATGCTCCACCATTGTTTGAGTAGGTATTCATTGTTGTTAGTGGCAAAAATTCCAAGCATAACAGATGGCCAAATTTTGAAACTAGTCTTGAGGTAAGATGTTTGTTAAGAATTCTGTTAAGCTATTGGATTTAAAATTATCAAAAAATTAATGGTAAATTTCAGAAAGGTTTAAAGATAACATAAAAGTAGAGAAAAATCAAAATTTTTGTGAAATGGATGGAACAAGTACAAAAACAGTGAGAGAAATTTGAAGTCATTTTGGTACTACGCGATACAAAAAAATAGTATAAGTTTTACCACTCATTGTAAAATACAATGCATTAACAATGAATTACATGATTACACAACACTAATTATATTTTACAGGACAGTTAGCCTTATAAAGATTTATTGGCTATTAAGGTAACTAAAATTTTAAAGAAAAAATGACCTATATAATTTAACAAAACAGAGTTATGAAATATTAAAAATAACAGAAAACAGTCATGAGTTAGTAAGTTCTTCACTGCAGTTGAAACATATGAAACAAAGAAACTAAACTGTTAGTTACCAGTACCCAGTGTAGAAAAAAAGTTATATACCAATAACCAGTGATTTAGTAAGGGGGGGGGCGGGGGGGTGAGTTAGTTACCAGAATCCAGTGATTACTAGAAAAAAACACT